>JAYEVK010000422.1:0-109608 GCA_036346275.1 Otatea glauca
TGCGAGATGATTGGCTGCGTGCCATGGAGAGCAAGGTGAGTATTGCCGGTGTGATGACCGAGAGAAGGTTCTTTATGCCTCCTATCGGCTCGAGAGAACCGCGGCTATTTGGTGGGAAAATTATCAAGCGATTTTGCGGAGGCGAGAGGTGCTTTGGCGAGTTCAAAGCGCTTTTAGCGCACTCATATTCCCTTGATGTAATTGAGGTGAAGAAGCGGGGAGTTCTTGGATTTGAAGCAAGGCTCAATGACTTTGATGGAATATTTGCATCGCTTCAATCGATTGTCGGTATGCTACGTATGAGGTAGCGGATGAAGCGAGAGAATTGGCGGTTCAAGAGAACTCGAATCGGGAGATCAAGTGAGCTTTGATAGCCCAAGATATTGATGATTTTGGACTCTTGTTGACAAAGCTGTAAGGGTGAAACACGGCAATCACATGACCTATTCGCCAAGTGCAGCGATCTAGGTAAGCTGCTATTGTTGAAGTAGGCACCTAATGTCACTGTTTCCATTACAGGCGTGGCCATTATGCCAATGCATGCCCCAAGGAGAAGCCAGTAATCTCGTGCTCAAGCACCGATCGCGGTCTCAAGGCTGAGAATCGGCAAGCTCGAGGATCGGCTCCATCGCCCGGTTCGAGTAGTAGCCGTGCCCGTTTTCATCATGTGACGGAGGAGGCTCAAGATCGCTGACGTTGTTACAGGTATGTTTCTGTGCACTCGATACCCACTCTAGTGCTATTTGATTCAGTGCTTCTCTTTCCTTCATATCCAGTAAGTTTGTTAAGGGAAACAAGTTGGATGTTACTCTTTTATTTATCCCCAAGATTGTTAAATCACTTGGAGACTCCATTAAAACTGAAAGCCTATGTGCTGAGGTTAGCATAGAGATTAATGGGGTGATGTTTTATCTTGATCGATCGAGATAGAAACATCGGACTAAGCGTGATCCTAGGTATGGATTGGTTAACTAAGCATAAGGGTTGTATAAAGCGTGTCCGATCGGTCCATATCTTTAGTAAATCAAGATGGAGTACATGTAGAATTTGCCTCAAGTACCAAAATGTTAACACCCAGCCAATTTGGTATTACGCATCTAATTACGATTTAGTGGAGGTGCCAATCGTTAATGAATTTCACGATCTTTTTCTGCTATATTGTCGGGAGTACCCGGATCGTGATATGGAGTTTATTATTGATTTGGTGCGAGGCGCACCAATATCAAAGCGTCCATATAGATGCCTCCAAATGAGTTGGTGGAATTGAAAAAGCAACTCAAGGAAGCGGCTAAATAAAGGATTCATTCGTCGACACATCGCTGCAGGGAAGTCGGTTCTTTTGTCAAGAAAAAGGGCGATAGCATGCGCATGTGCATGAACTACGTGCTTTAAATGAAGTGACCATCAAAAATAAATATCCGCTTCCCGGATTGATGATCATTTGATCAATTTGAATGGAGCACAAATCTTTTCAAGATAGACTTGAAGGTGGGATACTTTCGGTTGAAGGTCGGACCATCGAGACATCCCAAAGACCGCTTTCACTACGTTACGGTTTATATGAATATGCCGTAATGTCCTTTGGGCTTACTAATGCTCGGCAAGCTTTATGAATTTGATGAATAAAGTTTTCATGGAATATTTGGACAAGTTCGTAGTGGTCTTTATTGATGATATCCTTGTCTATTCCAAGAGTGAAGGGGACCATAAGCGACATTTGCATATGGTTCTCGACAAGCTATGGGAAAATAAGTTATATGCCAAATTCGAGAAATGCGAGTTTTGGTTGAAGGAAGTGGCATTCCTCGGGAATGTTTTTGTGGAGGCGGAGTTCTTTGTTAATCGAGTAAAGTACAAGCGATATTGGCTTGGGAAAGTAGCAGTTAGTTCCAAAAATTGAAGTTTTCTAGGATTTCTTGGTTATTATCTCCGGTTCATTGAAAACTTCTCCAAGATTGCTAAGCCACTAACACAACTCCTAAAGAAGGAAAGGAAGTTTGAATGGACTTGATTGTGAGAGAGTTTCAAAGGTGAAAGAAGCGATTAACATACCCCAATGCTTATATTGCCGGATATTCACAAGACCTTTGAAGTATATTGTGATCGCGTCGCTTCACGGTTTGGGTTGTGTGTTAATGCAAGAAGGCGAGTCGTCGCGTATGCTTCTCGACAAGTCGCCCTCATGAGCAAAATTGTCCTACACATGACCTTGAGCTAGCCGTTGTTGTGCATGCCCTTCAAATCTGGCGGCACTATCTTATTGGAAATAGAGCAGTCTACACCGACCATAAGAGCCTCAAGTATTTTTCACACACGAGGTCGAACACGAGGCAAAGAAGATGGCTAGAGCTGATTAAAGACTATGATCTTGGCCTTCACTACCATCTGGTAAGGCCAATGTAAATGGTAGCGCTCTTAGTCGAAAACTTTATTGCATGTTGGGTTCAAGTCAATTTGACTTAATTAATGACTTCTAGAAGCTCAATTTGAACTTAGTTGGAAATGGTTATGTGGCCGCTCTTCAGTTGCAGCCAACTCTTAAAAGTCAGATTAAAGCTGCACAACTCAAGGATGAAACCATCATAGAGATGCGGAATCATTTGAATGGGAGCATAAGTTCCAAGTTCATGGAAAGTCCAAACGGGATAATCATGAAAGGGACTCGTATTTATGTGCCCAATGATTACGATATCAAAAGCGATTTTATGCGAAGCTCATGAGTCACCACTATCTATTCATCTGGTAGTACCAAGATGTATCGGGATCTTAAGAAAGAATATTGGTGGCGGTATGAGCAGGGATATCGTGAATATATCGCGAAATCACATTGTATGTCTGCGGTTCAAAGCTGAACATCAACGTCGGTTTGGGCTTCTTGACCATTCTGATTCAAAATGGAAATGGGATGATGTTGGTATGGACTTCATTCTTGGTCTTCCCGAACTCAAAAGCGGAATGATTCTATTTGGGTTATTGTCGTAGGTGACCAAAGTAGCCCATTTCATCCTGTTAGAACTACTTATTCTAGAGATAAATTGGAAGAGATTTATATTAGTAGCATCGATGCGCTTGCAGGTCCCAAAACAATTGTTTGGATCGTGGATCACAATTCACATCCCATTTTTGGAAAAATTGCATAATCTTACGGGGACTAAATTGAATTTGATCTGCTTACCATCCTCAAGCGATGGGCTGGGTGAAAGGACAAATCAAATTACGGAGGATATGTTGAGGGCTTGTGTACTAACTTATAGCACTAATTGGGAAAAGTGCTTGGCATTTGCGAGTTCTCATATAACAATGGTTTTCAAACTAGTCTACAAATGTCGCCATTGGAACCCTTTATGGAAGGAAATTTCGGACTCCACTTTTCTGGTCTGAAGTGGGAGAAAGACAGTTCTTTAGTCGATTTGATCAATGAAGCCCAAGAGCATGTGGATTTAATCAGAAGCCGGTTGAGGAAGCTCAATCTCGTCGGAAAGAGTTATCTGACACTCGTCGATGTGACTTGAGTTTTGAGATTGATGATCATGTCTATCTTAAGGTTTCACCTCGAATCACGGAATCTATCGGTTCCAAATTCGAGGTAAGTTAACCCTCGATACATTGGACCTTATCGTGTCTTGGAAAGGATGGGAGAAAGCATACAAGTTGGAGCTACTACCCGGTTGTCTAGTGTGCACAATGTCTTCCATGTGTCGCAACTTAAGTGTCTTCGCATCCCCGAGCTTACTCAATTGGAGAAATTGATCTCGGCTGATTTAACTTATCGAGCACCCAATTAAAATTCTTGAGGAAGCGGCGACATACTCAAATAAAACTCATAAGATGATAAAGGTTCAATGGAGTAATCATACGGAAGATGAAGCGACATGGAGCAAGAAGATAGACTCAAGGAAGAGTTTCTGATTTCTTGTAGACCCTATTCTACTTACGACCCGCCAAATCTTAAAGTGAGATTTACGTAAGGGGATAGATTTGTAACATCCGAAAAATATAATAAAATAAAAATAATATTTTGAATTTTAATATATTTACTACGAGTTTTCTTGAGATTATTGGTCCTTATTTGGGTTTTCACTGGATTGTGCTTTGTATGAGAAATCCAACAAATGGAATTAATGAATGGAAAATGGTAAAAAGATACAAAGGTAAAAGTAAAATTTGGAAAAAATTACCATGGGGCTTTATCCATGCTGGTAAACCAATAAAATCATCAAGTAAAATTTTTATGTGCAGGAATGTAAACAAATAAAATACGAAATGCAAATTACGGACGATTACGATGTAGAATTTATATAAAATCTATATAAGATATTTTGAGCTAAGATTTTTGCTGCGTGGTGAAAACTTCCAGTAGACACCAATCAAAAAGTTTTAGAAAAATTAACCACGATTTAATAGCAGTTTTAATGCCCACATGGAGCTATCCGAGCCAAGCCCTTATCTCTTTGCAATCTCGTCTCACCGACATCTGGGCCTGGGTACTGTAGCGACTAAGTGCGTTGGCAATTGGGCTAGAGTTTCACTCTCGCTGACCGGTGGGGTCGGTCCCACTCGTCAGCTACCATTTTCCCTTTAGCGTGCGCTTCTATCTTTCCTTTTCTTCGCCATTGTCGTGGAGAAACGAGAAGAGGGGAATCGATGAATCAAGCAAATTCGGTATCGATTTGTGCAATCGGTTCATTCCATGGCTTCGTAGTGCCCTTTGAAACCCTGACAAATCTGCATTTCCTCTTATTCTTGGCTGCAGCTCGTCCTTTCCGCCGTCCTTCTTCCTAGCCTGCTGAGCGTGGGTAGCCATCTTGGTTCTTCTTCGCCTCCATTCTCGGGTGAAATAGATCACCCTTAGCTCTCGATGCTCACACGTGCTTTCTCGATGGAATTATGGCGTCGAGCTTTTGCTCGTGTAGCCATGGCGGCGCCGCCCTCCCGCGGTCTAGACCACCTTCCGGTCATCTCCGGTGAATGGGTAACATCCTGGCTGCACACAAGCGTGCTCATGCTCTTGGTGTTGCCCATTCCCCACGCGCGAGCTGGTTCGCGACGGTGGCCGGTCGAATCGCTATGCATCGGGTCACTAGCTGGGGGTCGGGTCATCAACGCTCGGTAGTCTTGTCGCGTCACGTGGTCAGCTGGCGGTGGGGTCGACTTATCGACCCAGACAGAGCTGAGTTCAAGCATGGCGTAAAAAGCGCGGCGCTTTCCAACAGCGAAAACATATTTTGGAATTTGAGTGCATTTTCCAAAACCGAGCCACTTCAATTGTCCATAACTTTTGAATCATAACTCCAAAATTAGTGAAATGAGATTCTATATTCATATAAAATCATGTTCTTCCATAATGTGCAATAAAATTTTGAAAATGATCACTGGGTAAATTTGAAATTCAAATTTGAGTAAAAGGGATAAGATATGCTTTATACAAATATTCTGCAAACAAACTTAGAATTTAATGAAACTAATTTTATTGGAATCCTTATGCTTCTAGAAGTTCAAATATATAAAAATATTTAATTTTGATGTAGGTTTGAACTACTTTCTATTTATATTTTGCATTCAATACACCAAAAATTTAGTTATGCGCAACTGTATGGAAGAAATATGAATTAAGCAAGATTTGAATTCTGAATACTAGTGTGGCAGTAGAATACTTGAACTTGCCAAAATAATTAAGAAGTAAACTTGGTTTGAACTATCCTTAAAAATATGAAATAACCCCTAGTGCAAATGTATATATACATATATGCATAGAAAATTAAATAGTTAGAATATAGATTAAATGGACTCAACCACGAACAAATCTAGTAACTTGACTTAATAGATTTAGCTTAATCAACCCCTTTTCCTTATCGCTTAAGGCTAAGTGCTATTCAAAGCATAACCCTTTATCTTATGTTTTAAATTTTAGTAGTGCGGATAATTTTAGCATCTATAATTGGAAGTTATAAATATAAATTTATAATTTTAGCCTCTTGAATTTGCAATTTGAAAATAGATAATCTATGAGAGAACCCAGTTTGTTCATCATAAAAGTCTTTAGCAATGTGTTTGTGTAATTACCTAGATCATGAATTCTTGAAATCCTATAATTCAACCCCTAAAATATACTCTTGTTTTCTGCAGTGAATCTTTATTTGGTTGCTATCTATTTTCTTTTTGCCCTTACTAAATTTGGATATTTGCAATGTTTCCGTTTGATCGACGTGTATAATCCGACGTCCTCGAGGAGGAAGACGACTCTATCGCTGTGGAATATAAGAATCTGGGTACCCTTGCCATCAGCCCCAAAGACGTCCGAGAGATAGGCCCAGAAGATATTCCCTACGTCAGGCCCCACTGCCGTGCGCAAGAGGGTACATTCCATAGATAATTGAGCATATATTTAGATATGATAGATACGGTTGTAATTCTAGTCGTTAATAGGGTAGGTAAAGATGTAAACTCTATCCTATTAACTGACTAGAATCTTGTAACCGATCGGAATCTCTAAACCGATCAGGACTCTGTAAGCCTCCCCACCCCCGCTATATAATGGAGAGGGCGGGCAACAACATAGGCATCGGATCATCCAAGCCTAGAACAATCAGTCATAGAGCATAACACACCTCATATCGCCCGGAGCATATTGCGCTTTGAGCAACCCAGATCAAGAGGTCGGCATAATTCCGGCCTACAGGATTAGGTATTATCTCCTTCGCGAGCTGAAACATCTAAAATCCTGTCTTGTGTGACCATCGAGTTTGAGATCACGCCTACCCCATAAATTTATTGCCGACTACAAAAGTCGGCGGTTGCGCGACGCTGGTAGGGAAGCGCTATAATCTTTTCCCGGACTTCGATGGCGGCAATCGGCGGATTCATCACCACCTTCGTCTCGGCGGGCCTTCGCCGGGAAGGCTGGACTTTCATCCGCGAATCTTGTGCGGAGAGCTTGTCTACCTAGTCCAGAACCAGATCCGATCTGGTGAAGATCAGGCCAACCCATCTCAGGTATGCCGCTCTGACTCACCTAGAAAACGATCGGCATTGTAAGAAGCACTGCGATTTTACAGCGGCGTCTTGTGATTGAGGCTGCCGTCTCCATCAAGAAGACCAAGAAGCTGCGAAGGAAGATCGTTGGCGTAGGGGTAAGGATGTTCCAGCGCGGTCTCTTCGATCGCGCGGCTGCAAAGTGTGCAAAGATATCCTGCAGTCCAGGTTGGGAGATCAATCTGTCTTCCGCAAGCCGATGCAAAACGTCGTCGCCTCCAAGACACTCCTCAACACGCTAGACCCAATGATCGCGGCGGATAGCCAGTGACCCGATTGTGGCCTAGATCAAGGCCATGGTGCGGCGGTAGCAATCCAGAGAACCGGGAAAAGCGGTGGGGAAGCACACTCACACTCCCATGCGGCAACAGTCGCCGATGGTCGGACCGCAACGGTCCGAATCACCGTTGATCGGCACACACCACCGGTAGGGGCGCTCGTCGGATTCTCGCCACGTTACTGCGCCGAGATATCACGGCCGAGCGATAGGAGTGGGGCGAGGAAGAAAGGCGCGGGCCCGCGGCGACTCTGAGTGTTCGGCACGGCGCGATCGGCGAAACAATCAAAGATATGATAACGCGGACGGCGGCGGCATGACGCCGAGTCTGGACTCACCGCGCATACCCACCCCGGCGTGTTGATGACCATCGCCGAGTTAGAGGCTCACGCACGCGGACTCCCCTCCTCATGATGAGAGATCTATCGACGGGATTCGGGCCTTTACTCCTGGGCTGCGCCGAGTGATATGGCCCGAAGGATTCAACCCCATGGGCATCGTAAAATTCGACGGATAGCGGGACCCAGAAGCGTGGCTTCAGGTTTACGCCTTGGAAGTTAAAGCCGCCAGAGGGAACCAGACTATCATGGCAAATTATCTGCCGGTCAATCTCACCCCTCGACTCAAACATGGCTCACGGGCCTCCCTGCAAACTCGGTGGACTCTGGGTGATCTACGTGATCGGTTTATTTCCAACTTCAGGGCACCTCTGAAGGCACGGCACTCCATGGGACTGTACCGGTACGCACGGAAAAAGAAGGGCGAGGCGAGAGATTTCATCCGGCATTTCATGCAGAAGAAGAACACCGTCAAGGACGTATTCGAGGCGGTGGTGGTGGCGGCCTTCCAGAAAGGGGTAAGTCATCTGATTTAATCAAAAGATGTCAGAAGCCCCGACCTCCGTGAAGGAAATGTTCGTGTTGGCGACCACTCGCCCGACCTCGGATGCCTAGCCGAACATCAAGAAGATCGGCGCCACATAAGAACAAAGGCGACAAGCACGAGTCCTCAAAACACAAGGATAGGAAGCGGAAGGGCAAAGAGCTAGTTGCGGTGGCGAGCTCAACCGAGGCCGAGCTTTCGGAGGAGGCACCGACTACGGCACCGTCATGGAGGCAATTTGTCCTTTCCACCTAAGGAAAGCACGCCAAAGAATGCTTCACTTTGAAGCGTTTTGCCTGAAAGTCGCGGCAACCGGCTTGACCAGGCTTAAGCTCTTTGCTGCGAAAGAAGAAGGACCTCCCAGACGAAGAATATTTCCAGAACGGCGGGAGCTGAACTACATCTCGGGAGCTCAAATGGATCTGAGTCAAGCGAAAGCAAAAGCTTGCTCGGAAATCAATGAAGTGGGCGGCAACCCCAAGTATTTAAAGTGGTCCGAGGTCCCGATCACCTTTGATCGCGAGGATCACCAGCCGGGTCCCACATCAGGGTAAGTTTCCTCACGGTGCTTGGCTTCGGTTGTGCGCGTGAAGCTCAAGAGGTTACGATCGATGGCGGAAGTGGACTCAACGTCCTATTCGCGGGACTTTCGATGACATGAGCATTCCCGCTCAGGAAGCTAGGCGGCGCCCAGACGTTCCATGGAGTGATCCTCGGGGCATCTGGTTCCCAATCGGCGATTTCTTTGCACATTACTTTTGGCACCAAGGATAATTTTGGACCGAATATATCAATTTCGAGGTAGCCAATTTGAAGCAGCGTACCACGCTATCTTGGGAAGGCCAGCCTAGCGATTCATGGCCGTGCCGCACTACACTTACTCGATAATGAAGATGCGGGGACCAGGGGTCATCATGGTCGAAATGGAGACATCAAGCAATCCTCGCGTCGGCCGAGAAAATCATGAACTTCGCCGAGTTGCCGGGAAGCATCTTGTTTGGCGAAAAGTATCAAGCCGAAGTGCCATGTTGCAAGATGAAGAAGACATTCCGGCAAAAAAGCGGGCCACCTCGGGGAATCAAGCGAGCGAAGGAACCAAAGAATCATTCTTGACCGTCAAACACGTCTAAAGCGACTTTGATCGGAGACGGGGCTCGAGGACAAATAGGAAGCGCTCGTCACCTTCCTCCAAGCCAACAAGGACATCTTTGCTGGAAACCATCCGATATGCGGGTGTACCAAGGGAGGTGATCGAGCACTCTCTCACGTCGGCGAGAAAGGCGAAACCGATCAAACAAAGGCGGTGGTTCGCTCGGATCGGCGGAATGCCATTAGCGAGAGATCACCAAGCTTTTAGCTGCGGGTTTTATCAAGAGGTGTATCACCTGATTGGTTAGCGAATCTGTATTGGTTCAAAGAAAAATAAAACTTGGCGCGTATGCGTTGATTATACCGATCTTAACAAGGCATGTCCAAAGGATCCCTTTGGGCTACCCGAATCGATCGGTGTGGTCGACTCGACCCCATTTGAGTGCGAAATTTTGAGCTTTCTCGATTCCTATTGGGGCTACCATCGATTCTCCTAAAGGCGGAAGATCATATCAAGACCTCATTCATCACGCCTTTGGGGCCTTACGCTACACCACGATGGCATTCGGCACGAAAAATCTTTGGCGCCAACTTATCAGCATGCGTCTGCGGTGTTTTCACGCCCACTTCGGGCGCATAGCGTGGAGCATACATGGACGGCGTCGTGGTGAAGACTCGAGAAAGGAAGGATCTTATTATCGACCTAGCAAGAGACATTTAAGAGTTTGAGGACCTTGACATGAAGTTAAATCACGAAGTGTGTTTTGGGTATCTTGGAAAGCTGCTTGGGTTTATTTTATCTCGTGAGAATCGAAGCCAACCGGAGAAAGTCAACGCCATATCAAACATGAAACGCCGACTTGCCAAAGGGCGTCCGAGAACTTACGGTGTGTATGGCGCTCGGCGAGTTCATCTCGGCCGGGTATGTGAGGAATGCCATTTTCAAACTCCTCAAAAAGCAAGACAAGTTCTAGTGGCCGCGGAGGCACGGCAAGCATTTGAAGATCGAAGACCTTCTTAACGACACCCGGTTTTGGTCTCACCAATGCGGAAGAACCTCTGTTACTCTACATCGCGACAGCGATTCATGTAGTCGATCTTTGCAATCGTCGTAGAGAGGAGGAGGAGGCTCACGTGCACAAAATCCAACATCCAGTCTACTTTGTTAGTGAGGTCTGAGTGAATCAAGATGCGATATCCACAAGTACAGAAATTATTATATATCGTACTTCTTACATCTATAAGCTTAAGCATTATTTCCAGAGCATGCCATTTGGTGGTCACCTCCTTCCCGATTGGGGATATACTCCACAACCGAGGAGGCCTTTGGGAGGGAGTGCTAAGTGGGCGGTCGAGCTTGGGGCCTTCGATATCCTATTCGGGCCTCGTCTGCCGTCAAATCTCAGCGCTTCGCCGACTTCGGTGAGTGGGTGAGCTTGAACAGCGACTACCAAGGAACTCGAGTATTGGACAATGTGCTTGATGGTTCCCTCATGCTTAGCGGTCTGAGGGCTGGTATAGTGCTCATATCGCCAAGCGGGAAAGGTTGAGATATGTCCTCCAAATATTTTTCCGCATCAAACAACGCGCCAGTATGAGGCACTCATTCCGGACTCGTATTGCCATATCCCTCGAAATCGGATGCACGGCAATTGCGGAGACTCAATGCTTGTGGTCAACCAAGTGCAAAAGAATGGTCATGTATCGAAGACAACATGGCGGCCTATTGCCGGGAGTCGCATGAAGCTAGGAAGCAACTTTGATGGCACGGGCTTGTTCCGTGCTCACGTGAGACAACAAAGCGGCCGTAAGCGAGGTGGCGAAGATGGGATCTGCACGTCGGAGTACGTGGGAGTTTTAGTGGAAGAAATCCATAAGCCCACAGTTAGCACCCGACCAAGCGGATGCTCGTGAAAAACAAAGAAGTGGAGGTCTTGGTCATTATCCAGTTGGACGGCTCCATACTTGGAATACACGATGAGCGACAAGCTACAGCAGGATCGTGTACATGCAGAAAGGATAATCTGCGCGAAGCAAAATTATGTGGTCATCAGAAAGAGCTCTATTGAAAAAGCTCCTCGGCATACTACGACGGTGTATACGGAACAAGAAGGAGAAATCTGCTCAAAGAAATCCACTCGGGAATTTGTGGGAATCACGGCATCATCAACCACAGTCGGAAAGGCTTATCGCCAAGGGTGTTTACGGCTAACCATTGTCCGCAGATCACGGAGGGCGTCGTCCGGACATGCGAAGGATGTCAGTTCTTCGCACGGCAAATAAACAAGCCAGCACAGGAATTACAAACCATCCCGATCACGTGGCCATTTGCGGTCTGGGGGCTCGACATGGTGGGACCTTTGAAGAAGGCTCAAGGAAGCTATACTCATCTCTTTGTAACCGTCGATAAATTCACCAAGTGGATTGAGGCCAAGCCAGTCGCCACCATCACGGCGGAAAAGGCCAAAGAATTCTTTCACGAGATCGTGGTTAGATTCGGCGTACCCAACCGAATCATCACGGATAACGACACTCAATTCAGAGGCGGGATATTTCAAGGCTAGTGCGAGGAACTTGGCAAAAGATTTGCCATCGGTTGTACACCCCAAAGTAATGGGCGGTCGAGCGTGCCAGCGGCATGGTATTACAGGGCATGAAGGCAAGAATTTTCGATCGGCTAAAGGCATATGCCACTCGGTGGGTGAAAGAATTGCCGTCGGTACTATGGTAGCTCTGAAAAACCCCATGAGCAACAGGCGATCACCTTTCTTCTTGGTATATGGCTCGGCGAGTCCTCCCTCCCGAGTAAATTCGGGTCCCACAGGTCGAAGTTATGAAGAGATTGCCTCGGAAGAAAGTCGGCTAGAAGACCTTGACCAAGCTGGAAGAGGCTAGGGGCGTCATAGCGATTGATCGGCAAAGTATCTCCAAGACCTACGGTGCTATCACGATCGCGAGTGAGGAGCGCACATTCTCCAAAGGAGATCTAGTCCTCGAAAGAACCCGAAGTGCGAGCATAAGCTCTACCCAAAGGTGAGAAGGCCTTACATCATCGGCGAGGTGGTGCGCAGGGCTTACAAACTCAAGTGAGAAGGCGGCGGCGATCGGCAACACTTGGAACATAGAGTAGCTACGTCGCTTTTTTTCCTAAACTTTGTAAATTAAATTGTTCCTTTGGAAATAAAATAATCGATATTCAAAGTTATTTCTTAAGTAATTTCTTCGATACCTATGCATCCGAGTTCTTCACTCCTACGATTTCAAAACTCTGAGACATGCATCACAGACCATGCCACATAGTCTGGGGGCTGGACTACTCGAGCGCGATATGTCGAAATTACCCAAACAAAGAGGTCGACCCAAAAGAGTCGTGCAAAAAACAATTTCATGCATTTGGAATTTACAGGTCTAAAGTCTCTACAATAGACGAAGAGGTGTCCTTGACCTCCTCCCGAAGCTCGGCAGCTCGATCCTCATCTACGTTGCGGGCGAAGCCTTCCTTAACAGCCTCAAGATCCACTCGAGGATAAAGCGACTTGATGATCGCCAAAGCCTGGCTGGCACCATTGGACGCCATTTCCTTGAAGGTTCTTGAGCACCACAGGGCTTCCCTCGGTAGAGATGACCTGCTCCTTGCTGAGTGGCCTCTCGCCCCCAGGATGAAGCGAACTCAGCAATGACTCGGAGGCATCCTGGAGCTCAGTGCAAAAGGCCTCGAGGCCTTCGACCTTCTTGTTGAAGATGGCGTACTGCGCCTGCGTCTTGAACTTATAATCTGCGAGAACATGGCATTAAAAGCGACAAGCGAAGATAGGGTAATGCCGGAGTTGTAGGAGTCACCTTCAAGCTCCTTCTGCGCCTTAGCCTAGAGTCTTCTCTGACTTTGAGCTGCCCTTGGAGCCTCGCGACGGCAGAATCTCGAGCTGACATGAAAAGAGGAGGATCAATAAGCCGTATGATCAGGTGGAAGCGTGAAGGGGTTCCTGGAATAGCTACCTCGAAGGGAGCCAATGACGTCCAGCTTCTCCTGGCGCAAAACATTTTGCTTCTCCTGCGATGCCGGGACCTCGGACGGGAGGGATCACAGCTCGGCCGCAAGATCGGCCTTGACGCGTTCCAAGTCATCCAAGTATTCTTGGCGCGTCCGGATTTCAGGGAGCATCTTCTGGAAGTATTCGGATTTTCGCTCAAAGCGCTCCCCCATTTTCTGCAATTATCACAGCAATAGATAAACGCATGAGGAATGGCGGAGTTAGGAATGCAGCGATTGTGGAGAAGAGCTTACTCGGGCCGCATGTGTACAAGCCGCGGCGTGGGAATAGAAATCATTCCTTTCTTTTTCCTCCTCCTTGGTCGTCAGGAGCTTCAAGCCCTCCTCCTCATTAATCCATGCGACCTCGTTATGGTAGGCGGCGGAGGACAGTGGGACTCGGTGAATCTCTTGACCACGGGGACAGGTAGGAAATCGTCTCTTGGCGGCGGTCGGCACTAGAGCGAGGTAGAGGAGGCGGCACCGGAGGGCGGGAAGGTATTTGGTATCCCAGTCTTGTCTCCACGACGGAGAGCAACCTCCCGGAGGCTCGGACCGCGAGGCCGTGAAGCAGTGTTCAATAGGTACTTCAGCGAAGGATCCCTACGAGAATAATTGTTAGCAAACCATCGAACAAGGCGAATAGGAATCGGCGGGATAACCAACTGTCGGACTTCTTCATTTTATTGGAGGCTTCTTAGGCGGTAGGCGGCTCCCAAAGAACCACTCGGCGCCCAAGGTTCCTTCGAGCGGCAGAGTGCTTGGCGATGGACTTGGCGAGCGTCGACTTCAGTGAAGAGGAAGCCGAAGGAGGCTGAGGCTCGCTGGCAGAAGGTCCGGTTCTTGGGACCGCCACCCGTGCCCGGGGCTTCATGGGAGTCTTTGGTTGCGGCACTTTTTCCCTTTTTGCGGCGAGGATCCCTGTGAGAGAGCTCGCTTCGCGCTTGAGGAACCACCCACGAATGGGCATCTCGAAAGAAGCGCGTCGTTGAAGAAGGCAATGCGGTCTGTGAAGAAAGGCGAGGTTAAAGACACCCCAAGGCGAAGATAAGAAATCTCTCGAATTAGCTCACCTCGGGAGGGGGTGTAGGCGATAAAGACTTGAGCATCTTCGGAGGAACATTGGCCTTCGGGATGAAGAATCGCCGACCAGGCGAATATTTGCTCCTAGAAAGCTCATCGGGCGCTCGGGTCGGTCGTCTTTCCCTCGTCTGTGAATCCTATGTGAACTTCGCTTTTGAGGCTGAATCCAGTGAGCGATGAAGTGCGAGGCGGACCCACCCCGTGAGACCACTCTCCTTGACTTTCGATCGGCACGCGAAGGTCATGAACTGATCCATATCGGCGGTTAGGGGTGGATGTTCAAGAAAGAGATGCCTTAGGACTACATCCGCCAAAGGAAGGAAGGCGAGGATCGGGGTTGGCGCGATAGAACCACTCATGATGCCAACCCTTATTGGAGGTTTGGAAGGAATTGCGAGTAATTTTCTTGACCCTTCGCGAGTTGGAATCAAGCCCCCAGCGACCTTGGGGTTGCTCTTGGAGGTAAGGTTTGGGGAGGTAAAAATGGCGGAAGAGATCAAAATGAGGGCAAATGCCTAGGAAGGCCTCACAAAGATGAGCGAAATCTGCGGGATTGAGTTGGGATTGATTCACCTGTGCGATCTCATAGAAAAAAGGAGACCACGAAGGAAAGCACAAGGGAAGGCCCAACGCTGGAAGAAAGATTCAAAGACCACTACCTCTTGGGCGAGGTGGGGACGGACTACGCCGGTAGGGCGGGCGAAGAGACCAAGACCAAATCGGGGAGGATCCGTCTTCCACCATGGACTGCAGCCTCTCTTTCGTCACCGTCGAGGTTGTCCAATCTTGCGACGAAGGCGGCGAGGAAGAAGAAGACATCTTTGAAAAAGAAGTCGGAAAGGCAAGGGAAAAGAAGGAGAGAGAGGCACACCAAGAGAATGAACCGTCAGGCGCGCGTGCAGCCTAAACCTTTAAAAGGAAGGTGGGTCTTTGTGAATCGGCGGAGAAAAGATTGCGAAGCGTCGTGTTTCTCCAGGATGCCCCATAAATCATTTGCAGGCCTATCGTTTCAACTCACAGAGTTTGACCGAGTAAAATTGGTGCACGTCGCTTTGTGCGGTGGGGCATTTACTCCACTTTCCACTCTAAGCGGGGCGTGGGCGATCTCCAAAGTGGATAAAACATATCTTCTCATGGGCATACATTTGAGTCACAAGGTGGTTGCCGCATGGCGGAATCATGTACTGCGAGTCGACCCTAGCGAGCCGCGAGATCAAGGGTGTGCCCCATGAGGTCGTGAAAGCGTGTCGTATTAAATGATGCGGACACCTTTGGATAAAAGCGTGATACGCTCCAAGAGAGTCTAAAGCGTATCCGACATCGATCGGAAAGGGTATCACTTTCGGCCGAGCAGCGTAAACATGATACGCTCAAGAGAGTCTAAGCGTATCCGACATCGGTTGGGAAAGGGTATCACTCGGCCAAAACCACGTAAACATGATACGCTCCAAGAGAGCACAGGCGTTACCCTACACGGTCGAATGCGAATATCACTCGACCATGAGCAGGGAGAACAACAATCGTCCCAAGTTGGACTAAAACTATATCTTCACGGCGATCGAATAAGGGTGTCGATCGGCCAAGGGCCGCGATCGCCCCAAGTTGAGCCTAAGTTATATCAGTCGATTCGTCGGACATGGATATCGTTTGGCCTCGAGCGGATGGATGCGGGCGTCGTCGGAATCAAGTAACATGCGAGTTACGAGATGCCCTAAACGAGGACTAATCCATAATCAAAGAACGGACAAGAACTTCATGGATAAAAGGTACTTCTTTATTATATACAAAAAAGTTCCTAGGCGTTACGCCTGAAACTAATACATTCTGAGAGCTACACTTCCCGTGGCGCGCCGTGGGGCTCTCGACAAACCCTAACCCTATAAAGGGCAAGGAAGACCTCAAGGAATGCGTCGGCGGCGCGGTCGCGCTCCACGCCTTCTCCTCAGCGGCTCGTCACGGCCCGATCGAAATCTTCCCGAGCTCGGTGATGCAGGGTGCACCTTGCTTGATGATACCACGCTGACATGACATAGGTAAAAGCTTGAGGCGAGGAAAGTGGAGGGCAAAGAGCGAAGGATACATCCTAGCCAGTGCGCCTTTTATAGCGATTTGGTGAAATTGATGTTATTAAGCATCGGAAGCCGAAGAAGTTTTGAGTAAATGCAACCGGAAGGCGAAGAGTTTTTGATAAAACAAGTTGACCACGAGAAAATCAAAGGCGACCTCGAAACTGTCGGTGATTATCCACGAAGTAATATTTTGGGCGTAAGAAATATCAATTTACATTTGAAATCGAGCACAGGTTTGTAAAATTTTGCGCATGGCGAGCATTAATAGAAGATTATGTTCATTTGAAGTAAAAGTTAAAGGTTATATTGAGTCCTTCATAATTCGTTCGCTATGAAAAAGCCTCTCAACGAATGGAGGAACGATCGGAGCTCAAACAAAAAGACGGAGCGACAACTCAAGCGGAAGCGGAAGCATAGCGATCGGATCATGAAGCACTCGGGACTCTTGTGGAATATAAAATTGGTACCCTTGCGATCGGCCCCAAAGGCGTCAGAGATTGGCCGGAAGATATTCCCTCGTCGGGCCCCCTTGCGATGCGTGAGAGGGTACATTCCATAGATAATTGAGCATATATTTAGATATGATAGATATGGTTGTATTCCAAGTCGTTAATAGGGTAGGTAAAGATGTAAACTCTATCGTGATAGCGGACTAGAATCTTGTAACCGATCGGAATCTCCAAACCGATCAGGACTCTGTAAGCCTCCCCACCCCCGCTATATAAGGGAGAGGGCGGGCAACAACATAGGCATCGGATCATCCAAGCCTAGAACAATCAGGTCATAGAGCATAACACACCTCATATCGCCCGAGCATATTGCACTTTGAGCAACCCGGATCAAGAGGTCGGCATAATTCCGGCCTACAGGATTAGGGTATTATCTCCTCCACGAGAGCTGAACACATCTAAAATCCACATCTTGTGTGACCATCGAGTTTGAGATCCGGTAGAATACCCCATAAATTTATTGCCGACTACAAAAGTCGACAATCGCTGATCCAGATTTTGTACCAGACAATGAGCTGCAAGGCAAGCAACCCCTTGAGCATATCGAGCCTGATAATTTACCAACCATATGTTGTTTTTTTCTATGTACGATGGATCCGGATAATTCTCCATAGAAGTGCTAATTTGGGTTGCAACTGTAGTTAATCCTGTACATTATGGTTTACCTTAATTTGTATGGATATGTGAACCTTGCAAACCTTAGTTTGAACAAGACATACTTAATGTCATTTTGGGTATAACCGCTAGCATAATATTCCTGTTTATGCTATCCGTTATGTGTTTTCAGTCTTTTCCACATAAGTATGTCCTTTTTGGGGAAGAGGTTGCTGGTACTTTGATTAAAAACCCAAAATAAAACTATGGTTTGACGCGGTCGATTATTGGCAATAGCCGGTGGTGTAAAGGGAGTTGCACGTAGTATAGGGTGGAGTATCGCTCGTGTCGGATTAAGGACCGAGCAATGGGACGCTATAGATCTATGTTTTCGTACAACCACGGGGCCTGGTATGGGACAGTCTGATCCTATTAAGTTATTTGGATTTGGCTTTGTACCTAAGGAAGGTGGGAGTATAACGGGAGCTTTCAGGTCAGGACTGCATGTGAGGGGCTTCCACACTGAACTTTTCTAACCCTCGGGGTGGGTAAATACATACCCACGCAACGGTGTACACCCCGCCATAAAACAGAAATGGGTGTTGTGTTCATGTGAAAGGAACCACGTCTCGTGTGTGTGTTTCTGTTTTATGGTAGGGATTAACGTCCCGGGCTGGTTCTAAGCCATGTCTAAGTAATGTAACGGTTCTGTTTGATCTCCTTGCCGACACACCAAAGGAAATGTGTTAATATGGCCTGGCAAAAGAGGTTGATCATTCCACGTGGGTAAAGTTGTACACCTCTGCAGAGTGTAAAATCTAATCGATTAGCCGCGCTCGTGGTCATGGGCACTTGGTGAAGTCATTCCAATGTTAGAGTCTTTTGGTATTTTTCTGAAAAATGGGTTGGTTTGGAAACCGTTTTGCAACCAGCTTTGTGTGTCAAAGGATAGACACCAAGGACCTTTGCAGTCGGGTAGACTGGGTTGAAAGGCTTGGGATATTTACTTTTGTTTATGTCTCTCAAATACTTTACTCAAAATGCGTTGTTTCAATCTGTTATATTCATACTTTGAATTGTTTGTGCAACCGCAAATTAACCTGTAACCTGCCTTTGCTTAGCCTGCATGATTATTTATTTGCATTTGTTAAACACTATAAGTCTTGCTGAGTACCAATGTACTCAATTTTGCATCTGCTGTCTCGGAGGATGAAGCCTGTGAAGTGCCAGATGATTCTTATTTCCAAGCAGGGCACGAGGATTTTGACGATGATTTCCCCTAGGTTTTGCCTAGTTAGTTGTCTGGGGGTTAGTGGGCAAACCGCAAGGCTTTAGGAGTTCTTTTGACTCTTTAATTTTCGCTATTAAGTCTTTGTAAAATATTAAGCTTTGTATAATTATTCCGCTTATATATATGTATCGGTTTGTTTCCCGTGTGGTTGTGATATAAATGTTGTAAACATGTGAGTGCTAGCCACTGATTATGGGACTAGTACAGTAATTAAATGGAGGTTCCTGTTGTAATAACGGTGTCTCATATGAATGATGGGAGTGCACGTTAGTAGGAAAGCTTGAACACCGGTTCGCAACATCCAAACATTCCTCCATGCTTGGGCGATGACGCGCGCAGAAGTCAATGCTGGGGAGAACAAGCACCTTTTGTAAAATTCATGTACGTGCGCTACATAATTTTATTTATATATGCTGCACCCAAGAATTCCTCCTCATCACATAGATATGTTAACACATAGCCTGCCGAAATCATTGGTCAAGCACATGGGATGTAATTATCCTTGATGCATATTAATTATAACCTTCTCTCTCAGTTATAACCACTACTACAGAAAAGGTCATCACAGACGGTTCGAAACCATCATCACAGACGATTTTCCGAACAAATGCAGTAACCTCATGGGTCGATGATGTTACGGAACATCACAAGCGGTTTATGAATCGTCTGTGATAGAACATATCACAGACGGTTTCAAACTAAAACTGTCTGTGATATGAAAACATCACAAATGGTTTTTACTAAAAACCGTCTGTGATAACAAACTATTATAGACAGTTTTTACTAAGAGCCGTTTGTGATAACAACTATCACAGACGGTTTATACTATGAACCGCCTGTGATGTTACTTTTGGAAACAAAAAAAATATCGTCACATACAGATGATATTTCTATGATCCAGCTGCTCTATGCTAGTTCAGGCATAATGAAAGAGCTACTGGATGTAAGATATCCCATGTCACTGCTCTGAAGAACTTGAAAACGCAAAATCGAAAAAAAACTTGGAGGCGTTTGAGGCCATAAAGGCGTTTTTCAAGATCGGCGTTTTTCGAACCTCGCGTGTACTTCTGATGTAGCCCTAAATGAGCGGGAAGTTCAAATTTGGTGAGAGCGTGAAAGTTAAAATATTATCACAGACGGTTCTGTCTGGATAAACCGTTTGTGATATGGTTTATCACAGATGGTTATTATAACGAATCGTCTGTGATAAATCACGGACAATTTTATTATAAAACTGTTGTAACATCCCAAAAATTTGAGTTTTGGAATGTTTGAATTCAAAAATAAACCATTTGCATTTTCTTGAATTAATTTCAGCTTAATTTGAATTTTCCATAAATAAAAGGATTTAATTTGACTAAACTATTCATGAAAATCAAGATTTCCAGTTTTAGTTGAGTTCCTTGTGATCCAAGGAATTTTTCTATATTTTTGGGGATTTTTCTGAATTTATTTGATATTTATTTGAATTTATATGCATTTATTCGAATTTCTCGATATTTCTTAAATTGGAAAATGAGTTTATTTCCAAAAAGCTCCTCGGGCCGAATCTGCTCCGGCCCGTTCACCAGCCCGCTCCACCTGTGACCTGATACCAGCCTTGACTTGCCGTTGGATCTGCGCCACGTGTGCGACCAAAAGCCTCCCGTCGCCGCCACCGCCGCCCCGAATCCTAACCCTAGCCGCCGCGAGTCCGCGCGCCGCATCGCCGTCTCGATTCGGGTCGGGCACGCCTCCGACCCTCTATTTAAGCCGCCGCGTACCTCCGAGGTTCCCGTTTCGCCCGCAGTGCCGCCACCTTTCGCCGCCGAGATCTCGCCTTCGCTCGTGCGCCCTCGTTGCCTTGCGAAGCCTTCCGCCGCTTCGGATCTCCATCGCCGTTGCGTCTCGTAAATCACCGGTTGCACCATCGCGTGGCTGCGTCGTCCTCTTTCGGATCCGCCAGTCTCGCGCCCGATCCGGTCATCCCGCGAGCGGCGGTCGTGTTCCCGTTCTTTGGTGAGCTGCGCCGTCGCTCGTCATCGTTCCCCTTGCCGCTTGGCGGCCGTTCGATCGCTGCGTGCGCTCGGATCGACCACGTCTCCGTCGGTAGAGCCCTTGCATCCCCGCCGTCCGATCCAATCAATCGATGGATTCGCGACACGTGGCCTCCATGTCGACTGTTGCGTCGGTGAGCGGGTGCACGATGGACAACGCCGTCGTGAATCCAGATTCACGTGAGCCGATGGCGTCGCGATTGCGCAATAAATCCTTTTTCGTATAAAAATAAATCCGAAATTCGATTTTACGTATTTTCTCTGAATTTAATTTTCGAGCTCGTTCTCCCTCATACGAACTTGATTGAGGCGATTCAAGTTTCTAAACTTTAAAATCAAGATCTATCTTCGAGCCATTTATTTTCATTTTGAGCTTGTTTGAGTCTCTGTTTTGTATTTATTTGGTTTCATTGCTTCTTTTCGGTGAGCGCTAATTCCGAGGGAGCGAACGAAGACTTTGAAGACCAAGATTCAGCACTAGATCAGCAAGGCAAGTCGTAACCTTTGATCATATCGATCCTATGTTTGCAAAGTAATTTGTTTTATACACTTGCATGATATTTACGTATCAATGTTTATTTAATGGGAGTAGATGTATACCTAGTTGACATTATGCCACCTTCATTAGTTGTATGCCATGTATCCATTGTTAAACCTAGGTTGGGACATTACTAGTTGGACATGATCATTATACCAACCCTGGGTTATCGTAGTTATGCTTAGATATGCTTATATATACGTTGGGATTCATATCACAAGTTGAATAATGTTAATCTTGACTTAATGAGATATTGAATCGTGGCGGTAGCCACTTTGTTGTAAATTTGTTGTACCATGGCGGGGTTTGCCATTGGTCTTGGTTGAGCAATTGTTTTCCCTCGGGCAAGTGATCGTGAAGTAAAGGGGTGCTTTCTAGCACATTGGGATGTGGATGTCTTGCACGAGACAACTTAAGGACTTAATCTTGTGCGCCATTGAAGCTGGCCTAACCGTACTACCACATGTCTAGAATGGGACAGACCTAGTGATTAATTTGCAATGTCTAGCCTTGAGTAATGCCAGTTGGTGGTGTGGGTTCCGGGATGGACGGGTAGATTCGCAAGCGCAAGAGGGCCCTAAGGGGCGAAACCTTAGCGGCGACTGCGAGTTTAGGCAGTGCATTGTAAAGGCTTTGTCATGATATCTCTGCGACACACCAAAGGAAGTGTGTTAATATCGATTGCGCAAAGATATTTCATGTCTTGTGGGTAAAGTTGTACAACCTCTGCAGAGTGTAAAACTATTCGAATAGCCGCGTCCGCGGTCATGGACAAAGCCCAGGAATTTCACACGGGGTATAGAGTATTTCATGAATTGTGGAATGTGGAATTGTTGGGATGTGAACGGGGAGTTCACTATTGTGATTATTGTCTATCATTGATCTACCAATTATTTATTTACCTTTTCATAAATATGCTTTCAATCTATTTATTGTATTTCAATTCAAGTTGTTGCTTTCTGCAAATGAACTATATAGCCATCCTTGTCAAGCCGTGCATAAATATATTGCATCAATTCCCTACGGCTTGCTGAGTACCTTTGTACTCACGGCTTTATACCCTTGTTGATCGATTCTTTGAAGGAGATAATGAATATCATGAGAAGGAATTCTATGAAGACTACGTGGATTAGGAAGGCGTTCCCAGACGATTGCACGTGGCATGTCAAATGGCTCAAGTTATCTTTTCCGTTGCAATAGTATTTGTTTCTTAAGCCCTTAAGGCGTAATGGTGTAAACATTGACCATAAGGTCGTTTGCTTTATTCAATAATAATTTGCTTCTTCTTAGTTAATTCGTTGTATGGAATGGTATTTCATCTATGTTTCCTTTGTGTGCACTAGCGTGATCTGGACTAGTGCGGTATACAGAGGGTTTCGATTTGCAAATCCGGGTCCCGACAACCGTGCGAGATAATACATGATGTCACGAGCGGTTTTAGTTAAAAACCGTATGTGATAATAGGTTTTAGTTAAAAACAAATCGTGATATATTATCACAGACGGTTTTTAAAAAATATCTGTGATATTGATGTATATCACTGACGGTTTTTGAAGGGTACCGTCTATGATAATGTCATTGACGGTTGCAATATAGAACCGTCAGTGATGTTCATAAATCCACAGACGGTTTTGAGAAACCGTCTGTGATGAGGCGTCTAATATAAGCCTTTTGTAATGGATAATTGCCTTTCCTTAGCAAGCTCGGATATCGATGATATAGATACATGTCATATTACCATTGGCCTTGGTGGCTGTCCTCGGCGCAGGATGACAATTTTACCCATGGGTTTGGGTACCGTGGGTACAGGCCGATAAGGCGAATATGGGTAGCACTTGGACCCATGGGTTTACGGGTTTGGGTACCCGATAAGCCCATAGGATGGGTGTGGGTGTCAATTTGTACTAATGGGTATCCTATGATGTCGGGGTCGGTCATCGACACGTGTCGGGACCCGAGGCTTTAGGACATTTTCCCCAAGCTCGGAGGACTGTTCCCAAGCTCGGCGGAGGCACCCCGAGCTCGGGAGGCTGTCCCGAGCTCGGGCAAGGTTGTCCTCGGTCCGTCTTGGCCCCGCAAGCCTCCTCAACCTCGGCGCCTTCAAACCGATCTCCAACATAGTATTCCCTTTTCCTTGCGTGACCTCTCTCCCCTGCGTAGGAATTGGGGTCACCAACTCCTGTCAGATTCCCTGCGTGGGAACTAGGGCCAACCGCTCCTGTCAGATCCCCTGCGTGGGAACTAGGGCCCAGCAACTCCTGTCTAAATCCCCTACGTGGGAGTTAGGGTCAACTGCTCCTGTCAACTCACAGACATTGCCCGACGTCAGCACTCGAGATCAACGCCCAGGGGTCTATAAAGCGCTGGGCTACCCCGACCTGAGGGGGGCGACGAACAAGAACACGGAAAAAACACAAGGAGGCAACACCAAGACACAACAACAACGCAACAAGAACCACGATACACATCGTCGGACCACCTCACCGAGCTCCCCTCGGCCACCACTACGAGTGGCGTGGCGTGTGTGATCAAGCCACAGTGAGACTACCTCACCTCGGTTTTAAATACGCCCCTGTGCCACCACTGAGACTCCCCATCCTCTTCTTTCCTGAGAGTCACTGAGTCTCGAGTCAATTGCGACCTCATCTCCGTCCTGCTTTGCGAGGCGAAAGGGGAAAAACGGTGAAGTAGCCAAAGGCATCAATCCTCGAAATTTCTTTCCCCTATAGCTTCACCGTGTCTTATTGAGCACTAACCACTCTTCATTTTCACTTCTTCTCGCCTGTAGTTCAAATCCTTCACCGTTCTTCTTCTCTCTGGCCGGCGATCATTGGTAGTCATCCTCCGTGTTTCTTCGACCATACCAACAGGTGAAATGAAACCCCTAGGACTCACTGGTACTCTAGGAGCACTGGCCCAGTGAAGAGATGGCCGGCGGCGAGCTTTTGCTTGCTCGGTAGTGGCGTCGCCGCACCCCCACAGTGGCAGCCACCTTTCCGGCCATTTTCCGTTGAATAGGTACCACCCCTAGGTGCGCCTCGGCGCACTAATGCTCAAGGTGCTACCCATTCCGCCGTGGCGGAGCTAGTTCGCCGGCGGCGAGCCCAGAACCGATAACCTCTGTTTAGTATCGCTTACAATCGAGACCGGTTGTGATCCATCGGTCGTGCCCGGCTCAATCAGCCGACGCGGGGCGGTTTGTCGGCGAGACAGGGCGAGTTCAAATGCTTGCGGTAAAAAGCGGAAGGCGCTTTCCATCCGTGAAAGCGTATTTTGGAATTTCAGTGTGTTTTCCAAAACCCAATTGTCCATAACTTTTGAATTATAACTCCAAAATTAATGAAATAAAATTTTATATTCATGTAAAATCAAGTTCTTTCAGAATATGCAAAAATATTTTGAAAACAGTCTCTGGGTAATTTTGAAATTCAAATTGAATAAAAGGCCTAAAGATATGATTTATACAAAAATGTTGCAAACAAATTAGAATTTAACGAAACTAATTTTTCCAGGATCCTCATGTTTCAAGAAGCTCAAATATATAAAAATATTTAATTTTCATGCATGTTTGAACTACTTTCCAATTAGGTTTTGCTTTCAATACACTAGAAAATTAGACATGTATAATTGTATAAAAGAATTATGAGATGGGTAAGAATTTATTTTCTGAATTCTAGGGTGGCAGTAGAATATTTGAACTTGCCAAAATAATTGAGGGGTAATCTTGATTTGAATTACCTTTAAGATTATGAAGTAACCCCAAGTGTCAAATGTGCATACACATATACATATACATATAAGTATATATAGATATATGCATATAAATACATATGCATAGGAAGTTAAATAGTTAGAATATGGATTAAATGGTTTCAAGCCCTGAAAAAACCTAGTATCATAGCTAAATAGATTTAGTACAATCAACCCCTTTATCTTATGTCTTAAGTTTTATTAATTCAAATAATTTTAGCATCTATAATTCGAAGTTATAAACACAAAAATTCATAATTTTTAGCCTCTTGAATTCGTAATTCAAGGATAGATAATCTATTAAAGAAACCATATTTGTTCATCGTAAAAGTCTTTAACAAAGTCTTTATGTGATGATCAAAATTATGTAGTCCTGAAATCCTATAATGCAACTCCTAAACTACCCTGTTTTCTGCAGTTAATCTTTATTTGGTTTACTGTCTATTTTCTTTCTGCCCTTATTGAAATTTGATATTTGCTATATCTCCGTTCGATCGACATGTAGATTCCGACGTCCTCGAGGAAGAAGATGACTCCGTCGCAGATCCAGATCCTGACCTAGACAGCGAGTTGCAAGGCAAGCACCCCCTTAAACATATCGAGCTTGATAATTTACCTACATTATGTTCTTTTTGTCTATGTACTATGCATCCGGATAATTCTCCATAGAAACACTAATTTGGGTTGGGCTGTAGTTAATCCTGTACATTATGGTTTACCTTAATCTGTATGGACATGTGAACCTTGTAAACCTTAGTTTGAACTAGACATGTTTAATGTCATTTTGGGTATAACCGCTAGTATAATATTCCTGCTTAAGCTATTCGTCTTTTGTTTTCAGTCTTTTCAATAATTGTATGGTCCTCTTTGGGAAAAGGTTGCTGGTACTTTGGTTAAAAACCCAAAATAAAACTACGATGTGACGCGGACGATTATTGGCAATAGCCGATGGTGCAAAGGGAGTTGCACGTAGTATAGAGTAGAGTATCGCCCGTGTCGAATTAAGGACCAAGCAATGCAACGCTATAGATCCATGTCTTCGTACAACCACGGGGCTGGTGTGGGACGATCACCGAGCCTAATAAGTTATTTGGATGTGGCTTTGCATCTAAGGAAGGCGGGAGTATAGCGGGAGCTTTCGGTCGAGATTGCTTGTGAGGGCTTCACACAGAACCTTTTCTAACTCTCGGTGTGGGTAAATGCATACCAGCGCAGCGGTGTCTGCATCGCCATAAATGTAAGCGGGTGTTGTGTATCACGTGAAAGGATCCACGTGCGTGTGTGTGTGTTTCTATTTTGTGATGGGGTTAACGTCCGGGCTGGTTCATAGCCACGCCTAAGTAATGTAACAATTACGTATGATCTCCTTGCCGACACACCAAAGAAAGTGTGTTAATATGGTCAGCAAAGAGGTTGATCATTCCACTGGGTAATGTTGTACACCTCTGCGAGTGAAAAATCTAATCGATTAGCGCGCCCACGGTCAAGGACACTTGGTGAAGTCATTCTAATGTTAGAGTTTTTGGTATTTTTCAAGCGGGCTTGGGATGGAAACCAAAAATTTTTTGCATCTAGCTTTTGTGTCAAAGGATAGATCTGGGATCTTTGCAATTGGGTAGGTGGGTTGAAAGACTTGAATATTTGTTTATCGCTTTATATGTCGAATTGCTTATTTAAAAATGCGGTGTTTCAATCTATTATATTCATACTTTTCAAAGTTTATGCAATTGCAAAATAACCTACAACCTGCCTTTGTTTAGCTTTGCATAATTACTTAATTGCATTTGTCAAACACTGTAAGTCTTGCTGAGTACCAATGTACTCAATCTTGCATCTGCTGTCTGAGAGGACGAAGCTTGTGAAGTGCCAGACGATTCTTACTTTTACGCAGGGCACGGGGTGTTCAACGATGATTTCCCCTAGGTTTGCCTAGTCGGTTGCCTGAGGGTTAGCGGGCAAACCACGAGGCTTTTGGTTTTGTTTAACTCTCTATTTTCCGCTGTTCAGTCTTTGTAAACTTTAAACTCTGTATAATTATTTCTCCCAAGATATTCTCCTAGCATTTTTTTATAAAAAAAACCAACTTACCTAGTATATTCAATTTCTCCCAGCATTAGCATTCCTCTATACAAGCATACACCGTGGGCCAGAAACCCACGAATTTAGGCCACAACCCACGAATTTAAGTTAAATTCATGGGCATACCTTCGAATTTAGTCCACGAATTTAACTTGATGAAATTAATCAATTAAATTCATGGGTATCCATGAATTTAAGTTCGGTTCAGTGAGTTCTTTGCCAAGCCCACGAATTTAGCGGGAATGCGAGTTAAATTAAATGCGCTGAAACCAAAATTTACAGATTAAATTGTGGGCCAGCGTAGCCCAATTTAATTTAATATTAAATAAATGAGCTATATAGCTCACGAAGTTAATCATAAATTCGTGGGCTTAATAAACCCAATTTAATAATTAAATTCATGGGCTCAAGGCAAGCAATTTATCTGGGCTTGAGATAAATTCATGGGTTTTAATAGCTCACAAATTTATCAGTCATTTATACACAAATGTATATATATATACATATGCATCATACCTGAATACATATAACAACTAAAGAACAAAAGAAAAGGCAAAAGAAAATTGGAACTAACAATTGCTAAGCGAAGAATAAGAAGGATCGTCTATTTTGTTCAAATCGATCGAAACACTAACACAAAAGAACAAATTAAAAGCAAAAGAAAAGTAGTTAGCATCGATTTTTATGGCAATATATACCATTGGCGTTAGTTCCATTTCAAGTGGATGCAAAGTATCAATCGAATGCAATGGCATTCAAGAATGGATCCAACTCGGAAGCGGAAACTACATTGACATGACTTGTTCATCATTTGAAGATGAATGTGTTTCGTCATTCATTCGAACAAGTCACATATCAAAACCCAATATCATCATTTGCCTAGAAGTCGAAATGACAAAATCAAGAAAATGAAAAAATAACTCTGAATGTAGAAAATGGTGAACATATATTTGCAATAAACAAAAATACAAATGACTAGATCACAAATATATATATATATGCAACTCATATGGCAACATCATCAATCCAGATTTATGCATTTCAACTTAAATTATCACTATTGCAACAGATTACTCAGATTGATATATACTAAAAGAATGAACTAAATTTCCTACAGAAGCATCTGTCCATCCGCTGCACATCGACTAAATTGCAACTAATGTTCCTAAATTTGAGCAAGAGGAAGGAAGGGAGGGGCCAGCTAGCTCACCAAGGTCATCAAACTCCACAATGAAGTTCAAGCGAACGAAGAATTAACAAACGAGACAACAAACCTTTTACCTCTACTAAAAGATTGAAACCAACCTTTTAACTCTTTAAAATCGGCTTAAAACTAAGGCACTGAAATGTACAAAATTTCAGCATGACCTCTCTAGTAAATAGGACATCCACTCAGCAGACAAAAAACATTTGTAGTTATAATATATATATCAATCTCTCAAACCAGAAGGAGACATTCTAGCATATCCTTAGATAATCAATCACACATCCAACGGCAATTTGTAAACTACGTACGCAATGACATACAACACATTACAACCGCAATAGATACAATCCACATTCCATTACAATAAGTCGATCACAATAAGTCGATCACAATCTATCAATCACAACAAATCATAAAGTACAACAGTAATACACCAATCGAGCTCACAATGGAATTCATGCCTCGGGGTTGTTGGAGTTGTGGGCTCTACCACCACTGCCGGCGCTGTTGAAGATGTCTTCTATGATGTCGTCGTTAGTACATGCTGGAGGGCGTGACCCAGAAACCTGCAAGTTCAAGATTAACTTAGGTTGTGTTACAAGTAACATATCGTCGGTTTTTGCTAAATATGCTAGAATCGAGTAAGTTTAGCAAGAGTTCAGCAAATAAGGCATTTAACTCTTTCCTTTCATAAATTATGCTGATTCACATGAAACAAGTTCAGAATAGTACTATTCGACCAAGACACAATATAAGAATACCAATATGACAGGTCAAACTAAACAAGAATAGATACTATATATAAGAACTACAACTACGAGCTAGTTAAGATATGCTGTGATAATCATATGAACATCAATCTCATAGTCAATGAAGCATCAAAGTAATACTCTCTAGTATTAACAGAAGTTAACCATCTAGTTCAAGGCCAAGATTACAACTAAAATTATTTAATTCAACTTCCAAAGACCCTAATTGCATCACGGAGTATTCAAAAGATAACAAACAATGAAAATAGTTCGAAGAAGCAATTAAGAGTTTAGGTATTCATTTTAAGAGTTCAGTATACAAAGTACAAATATAAAGCATTCTACAAGGATAAACAATCAGATTGTACATGGGCAAACAACACATTCTACAAGGATGCCATATAAAGCATTTAAAACATAAGTTTACAATTCAACAAGTTGTCTTAAGATAACCTTTCAATTCCAACAAGTTAGCACAATATAAGGTTCCAAATCAAAAAGTTATTGACAGAAAGAAAAAATCAAATAGCATGTAATGGGTTAATAATTTGGTAAACCATCACATATCTACAATAGCACAACAATAAACTTTCATAAGCACACAAGTAAACCTTTTCAAGTATGAACATTGAGATGATTTGTGCAAGGTTTAAGAAAGAGTTGCCTAAATGTCCTAAAATCGACTAAGTTTTGCACGTATAGCTAAATTTGCTCAAGTTGACTAAGTCTGGCTCAACTTTGACAGAATTAACCTTTATTTGCCTAAATGTGATATAATTGACTAAGTTTTGTGAAGGTAGCTCAATTTGACTTGGTTTGGCTCACAATTGACAAACTTAGCTCGTTTCGCAAACTTAGAATGTTTTCGACATCCATACATGTGGTGTCGTCTGAGGTGGCTGCAGGGCCCACGGGTTGAAGTACATAGGCATTCCTTGGCCTGGCATAGGTGGTGGGTACATGTAGAACGAGTTTGGAGGTGGGAGCCTGTAAGGCATAAACAGGTACATTATGCCACATATAAATCATTCATTAAAATTTTGAATAACGAATTGAACCTATCCGTCTTTACCTATGGTGCCTCTCCTACAGAAGGTGGCTGCATCTGTGGAGTGAACATGTAGAAAGGACGAGGAGGCTGGGAGCTCTGTGGATCATAGTTTGTGATATAAAGTATACAGAATAGAGTTTTTTAAAAATAAAGAATTCATGAGAATTTCATATAACCTGAGGTGCATCTCCTAGGGGTGGTGCCTGCATCCCGAGAGGGTTTATAAAGGACAGGGAAGGCCGAGCACCTGTGATGCTTCTCCTTGTGGTGGTGGTGCATGTGCGGAGAAAACATGTAGAAGGGAGGTGGCTGGGAGCCCTATGACATAATAGTCAAGTTTGTGAGAAACGTGATTTTACGAGCTAAGTGAATTAGAGAGTAATGAACTCAAGTATCTTTACCTGCGGTATAACAGGAGGGCGAAACACTGGCACGTTAGGTCCAAGAGATTGTGACAGTTGCTACATATAGATTGTTTGTTAGATTTTAATCACAAATGTACAATTGAGCGATTTGTTCCAAGTCGAGATTGTACCTGCAAATACATTTTCATATATTCTCAGTCTTCTCGGCTTCTGCGAGCTTCCTCTGGTGATTGACGAGACTCTTCTCGCGCTTGACGAGCCTCCTCTCGCGCTTCACGAGCCTCCTCGTGCGCTTGTGCTTCCCGTGCGGACCTCGACGAGCGAGCACTCCCCTACGAGGAAACTGAGCCTCGTGGAAGACGATCGTAGTCCACAAGCCCATCCCCCATGGCCCACCTACAAACGATATATACTGAAATGTGACCATGCAACATTTTTTTCCTTAGTAGAGCGAAAACAATTAAAATCAGTTTTATAAACGAACCTCCCATGCTTTAGGCCCCCTCCAGCGTGGTACAACGCTTCCACATCGACCGGCGCGGCCCTCCAATCAAACTCCGGCCCATGACGTTATGTCATTTGTTCTGCATATGACGCCTGCAAAACAGCATTTTGGTGCTCCCAGATGTAAATTTGCACAAAACATATTGTGTCATTTATACTTACCATCCTCTCACTAGCCCCGTCGTCGCACAAAACATCCGGGTTCTGTGGATCCTCGCCTTGGTGCCTCCGGATGTAAACTTCCACAAAAGTGGGAGTACTCCCACTTCGACCTCCTACGGTGCAAAGTTAGAAACATAGTGACAAATTCACTAACAATTATAATCTCGATACTTACCATGCGTTGCTCTAGGCCAATGTGTAAAATGCACCGTACTTGTGCTTCCCAATCTACTTCTTACATTCGCTCGATTTCTATTTGATTTTCTTGAAAATCCTCGACCCCGATCTGGCACATCCACCTCCAAGCCTCCATGTCCTTCATTATCCAATCGACCGAGCTCGGAGATACTCTTGTTCTGTCGGTGTATCCTCCTCCTCTCGGTCCTCTTCTCATGTTCACCTTCTTCACCCTCTTGTAAAATTGATGACACTCGAATCCGTGCATTCTTTGAGCGAATCTCAGACAACCTTTTGTGCATACTGTTGAAGACGCTTTGGCCTTCTTCAAAGCGTTATAATCGTCTTCGTTCTCAAGCCGAAACCTCTCCTGCATATAATCACACATTGTCAAATTGTATTTACATTTAAAGCAATACTCAAATAGAGTAAATACATAACGCAAACTCACCCAGAAGCCAGCCCACACTGCGCCCTGACATGTTTGGTTGTCTTCGCCTCCTTCCATGTTCTCCTTCAACACCCAGTGCTTCCAGTTGTGGGCCGCGAATCTATCCCCGCCTGACTCAACCATGCCAGGGTAGTAGTAGCGGCCAAGGGCTCCCAGCACGGTGTTAACCTTTGTAATGTGGCCCGTCCCAGTCCAACCCAGCTCTTTCCAGTGCCTACAACAAAATACAAGACAAAGATGCATCAAAACAATAAGTTGTCACTTAGCTCATGCTAAAAGAAAAGACATGAAAGATATAACTGTTACCTGCTCCCATGTAGCTCTATCAACCTCCTATCGGCCGGGTTGCATCTCGGACAAACTGAGACGGTTTTACGAAACCTAAAATGCAAATCATTAGTTCATAGACATTACAATGTAAAACATTAAATGATAATCCAATATTACGCATATACCTGATGGTACCCGAAGAAGACCCGCCCTCTTCAACTGGCTCTATGGTCGCCGCCAACTCTGCATCTGCCGCTGCCTCAGCCTCGGCGTCTGCATCTGTATCTATCATCCCACCGCCACCACCCCCAACGACCTCCTCGTCGTCTGCCTCACATCCCACCTGCCCCTCCTCCTCATCCCCTACCTGTCCCTCGTCCTCCTGTGGCTGCTCCCGCGCCTGTTCTCATGCTTGCTCATCGAAGCACCTCTGGAGCTGCTCCTGCCACTGTCTAATCTGCGTGCCCAACAAATATATGGCCGCTGCGGCCGCCGAGTCTGAGCATCGAACCCTACTCCTCGACCTTACGGAAGACGACCATTGAACTTGCCTTTAAGCTGGTCAACCTGATGCGTGAACATACTCATCTATTCAAATTTAACAAGAGTTAGTATACAGGTTTACAAATAATTTTCAGTAATTTGCAAAAATGAATGAGACAACAATAACTTGTAAAAAATGAAGGAGACAACAATGACTTGTACAAATGAACGAGGCAACAATAATCTTACAAAATATACATATCAAAAGTCGTCTGCGTCGGAATCTGCTTCTGCGACTCGTATTTCATTGAGACGTGCAATCCTTACTGACTTTTGAGGGCGTTTCCGTGAAGGGCCTGGTTCATCATTATTACGTCTGTGGCATCGGTAGGTAATTGATCAAGTCCTGCCCCGTCGGAGACAAGGAAAGAATCCCCCATAGCTTCTTCTTGATATACATCACCCACATCATCCTCTACGTTGCTTGCCACATACGAAACATCCCCAGGAGGATATACTTCAGGGTTAACTTTAAATACAACCCACCAAGCCTTCAAGCTAGGGTGAGGATAGCTCAGGTAGTACACCTACTCAACCTAATGTGCAAGTACAATGTTATTGATGTGGCCCTGAATCCGCGAACTGTGCTTCACCTCCACCATCCCAAAGTCATCGACACGAGTGCCGTTTTGTGGATCGAACCAATGGCAATCAAAAAACACAACCTTCAGTAGTAGTCTAATATATCACCGCTGGAATCGGATGACGTTGTGACTACTCCGCTGTTTGAAGTGGCCGCAAGTGGACGGCTAGCTTCTAATTTCACTGTTCGAAAATGGAACCCGTTCACATCATAGCGACTATAGCTCCTTGCCGTCACATCACCATGTGAGAGCTGTCGGAGATCCTCAGGGACGGAGGCATCACGCATACACTATATAGCAATATGCATCACTGTTAGTCCAATATTAAGTTACTACAACAATTCATTTTAGAAAAATGAATAAATAGTCAAGTTACATGCTGACGGAACCATTGCACGAAGCTTGGGCCGCCTTTCAACCCATCACGATGTAGGTTATCCAATTGCTTTGTTGTGGGTTGTCGAGTTGACTTCCAATTTTCTTTGTCAAACACTCTGCGTCATTTATTCTCGGGTTAAAAAGGACACTACACAGAAATGTTGAAAACAAAATTCAGAAAGTTACTTACTCAAAATATTTTTCAACTTCTACCATGTTAGTGAACATGTAAAGAATGGCCAGGTTCCACTCCTCATACTCAACATGGTGTGTAGTGTACGACCCAACAGGTTGACCCTTGCATTGAAAAAGCTTAAGTTCGCACAATGGTTCTTCTTCTGTGGCACGGTACCGATTCGTAGGGGCATTCATGTTGTGCTTGAGTGCGAAATACTTTGTTGAGAAGTTTGTGATCTCTTTACTTGCATAAGCCTCTGCGATACACCCCTCTACCCTTGCCTTGTTGCGCACTGTAGCTCTAAGCTTTTTCAACTCCCTTTCCTGACTATACATCCATCTGAACTGCGCAGGACCTCCAACCTTCGCTTCCCAAGGTAGATGCACCAGCAGATGTTGCGTCACATTCATAAAACCAGGTGGGAAAGTGCTTTCCAACTTGCATACAAGCAATGGAATTCCCTTCTCTAACTTCTGCATCAATGTCTTCGAGATTTCCTTAGCGCATATCTGCCTGTAGAAGTAATTGAGCTCGGCTAACATCCTCCACAACTCATTATCAAAATAGCCACAAACATTACCGGAACAAGTCTTTCCATGATAATATGGTAATCATGGCCGGCTCTCATTTCCATTTAAACCAACTTTAACCTCGAGCCACGGCCTAGCACAATGATCACCCATGTCTTTTCTAGCACTCACGTTATCCTTTGTTTTGTCGGTTACATCAAACACCATGCTTATGATGCTTTCTGCCACATTGCGCTCTTGGTGCATCAAATCTATGTTATGCGGCAGAATCAAAGCTTTCGTGTAAGGCAGCTCCCAAAGAAAAGAAATATGAGTCCAGTTTTGCTCTTTTCCATAGCCAGTGAAACCCACTTCCGTAGATCGTAGAAGCCGATTATGCCATTCAACTATCTCCTCTCCTGTGAGTCGCTTCGGCGGCCCTTTTTTAACTTTCTTTCCTTTTCGAAATGCTTTGGTGTCGTTCCTAAAAGGGTGCCTTGTCGGAAGCCATCGTCGATGGCAATCGAAGAATGTGATCTTTTATCATGCGTGAGCTGAATGCATCAGTCGACATAACAAATTGGACAACACAGCGACCATGAACACACTAGCCGCCCAAATGCCATATGCCAACAAATCATGGACCGACCACGGTATGCGGCTCGTAAGGTAAATTCTCTACCACCAACGCTGTCGTATGCCTTTTCCCTCGCCACAACTTTTCACCTCATCAATTAAGGGCCGCATGAACACATTGAGATCCTTCCTGGATGCTTAGGACACGGAATGACAAGAGCAAGGAATATGAATCCCTATTTCAAGAAAATCTCGGTGGAAGATTGTATGGCATGATGAAGACCGCCAACAAGAGTAGGGGCTAGCGCTTGTCTTTGAAGGTGTGAAACCGTCCGTGGACAAACCAAGACGGACACTCCTAGGGTCGCTTGCAAATGCAGGATCGAATCGGTCCAATGCCTGCCATGCCTCGCCATCAGACGGATGCACCATCATATCCGGGTATTGGTCCTCACGTTTACGTTCTTTGTGCCACCTCATATGTTTCGCTGTTTCTTTTAACATGTACAGCCGTTTAAGCCTATCCGTGATCGGCATGTACCGAAGCTGTTTAGTCGTGACCTTTGTAGTCACTGATACCCCTTCCTCATCTACCACCTCAACGAATCTACACTTACCGCAATGCATACAATGAGTATCCTTATCATGATCCTTCCAGAATAGCATGCAATTATTCTCGCACACATCAATCTTCTGTTAATTCATCCCGAGGCCGGCCATCAACTTTTTCGATTGGTACAAATCCTTTGGCATCTTGTGGTTAGGCGGAAGGACATCATTCATAAGTTCAAGCAAAGCGTTGAAGCATTTGTTCGAAAAGTTGAACTTCGACTTCATCGACAAAAGCCATGTAACCGCCTGCAAGACGGTCACATTGGTCAAGTCATGCAGCTTCTCATCCGAGGCGTCAAGTAGCCTATAGAATTCCTTAACTTCCTCCGGCTGTGACCACTCCCCGGAGTTAAATTCAGTTCCCCTACCAAGATCATCCAGCATCTCTTCCATCCGGTCGTGATCCTCCCCATGGTCGGACTCAATGGCCTGCCCTGCGGCCTCTCCATGACGGTGCCACACCAAATAGTTAGGCATGAACCCGTTTTGGCAAATGTGATACTGCACTATATCCTTGCTGTAGTAGCTGTTATTCTCGCAGAGGGTACACGGGCAATACACATATTCAGCTCCTCCAGCGAATGCTTGTTTCAAGAAAGCATCCGTGATCTGCCCCATTCCCTTAGTGCCCCCCATCACTCCTCCATCCGTCATACATCGCCCTTCGATCATCACCCATTCTCAAAGCTAAACAAATGAAACGATGTCAACGTACGACCGTGGCTTAGGTGACAAAGACAACCCTATTAGGAAAGATGTGTTCTAAACCCACTCAAGAATGGAGGCCATTGCATGCGACCTGTGACGTGCGCTACAAACCGAATGAAATTTCGGCGGCATAACCCCGCTGTTCTCCAAACGCACGCCTGATGCTGGTGCGTCGGAGAACAACAGGGTTATGCGGCCGAAATCACGTTCGGATCGCTCGCACGTCACAGGCCCCATGCAACAACCAACATTCTCGGGCTGTCGAAAATACGCTGGACAATTCCGGAACCGCGCACCTCACAAGCAAATGTGAGATGCGCCATTCCCGAACGGGTGACGCCTAGGCTCTGTACTGTTCGACACAAACCCTAAACTCTAACATTATATACAACGGCAGCGAGAAAATAAAATTATATATACCATAGCAGCGAATATAAAATGAGATGAAATATACCTTCTCCAACGTCGGAGGGGGCATCGCGGAGGGTCCGGGGAGGGCAGGGTGGCGCCGGCGGCAATGGCGGCGCCGATGGCGGCGGTGGCGCGGCGGGAGGGTGGGGGTGGGGGGGGCGGCGGGCCGGCCGGGCGGCGAAGCGCGGCGTGGGTGGGGCGCGGCGGCGAGCAGCAGCAGCAGTGGCGGGCGGCGGCGGTGCGGCGGGCGGGCGAGCAGGGGCGAGCGCGGGGCGGCGGGTAGTAGGCGGCAACGCACGGCGGCCGAGCGGCGGCGGCCGGGCAACGTCGCAAGCGGCGATGGCGGGCGGGCGGTCGGGCGGGTGAAAGGAGCGAGAGAGAGAGAAAAGCCTGACGGGCTTTTAAATTCGTAAATAAATTCGTGGGTGTTTTTTTGCACGAATTTATTTAAATCGTGGTATTTGCACTAACCGATTTAATTTAAATACATAAATTCGTGGGTGTTTTTGCCCACGAATTTAATTAAATACGTGGGTTTTTTATAAATCGACGAATTTAAATATATAAATTCGTGGGTTTTGTTTTAGCCCACGAATTTAAAAAAAACCCATGAATTTTACACTATTTCTTGTAGTGGTGCATACACATATACATGTACATATATGTGTATATATATATGCATATAAATACATATGCATAGGAAGTTAAATAGTTAGAATATGGATTAAATGGTTTAAAGCCCTGAACAAACCTAGTATCATAGTTAAAAAGATTTAGTACAATCAACCCCTTTATCTTATGTCTTAAGTTTTATTAATTCAAATAATTTTAGCATCTATAATTCGAAGTTATAAACACAAAAATTCATAATATTTAGCCTCTTGAATTCGTAATTCAAGGATAGATAATCTATTAAAGAAACCATATTTGTTCATCCTTAAAGTCTTTAACAAAGTGTTTATGTGATTATCTAAATTATGTAGTCCTGAAATCCTATAATGCAACCCCTAAACTACCTTGTTTTCTGCAGTTAATCTTTATTTGGTTTACTGTTTGTTTTCTTTTTGCCCTTATTGAAATTTGATATTTGCTATATCTCCGTTCGATCGACGTGTAGATTCCGACGTCCTCGAGGAAGAAGATGACTCCGTCGCAGATCCAGATCCTGACCTAAACAGCGAGTTGCAAGGCAAGCACCCCCTTAAACATATCGAGCCAGATAATTTACCTACATTATGTTGTTTTTGTCTATGTACTATGCATCCGGATAATTCTCTATAGAAACGCTAATTTGGGTTGGAACTATAGTTAATCCTGTACATTTTGGTTTACCTTAATCTGTATGGACATGTGAACCTTGTAAACCTTGGTTTGAACTAGATATGTTTAATGTCATTTTGGGTATAACCGCTAGTATAATATTCCTGCTTAAGCTTTTCGTCTTTTGTTTTCAGTCTTTTCAATAATTGTATGGTCCTCTTTGGGAAAAGGTTGCTGGTACTTTGGTTAAAAACCAAAATAAAACTATGGTATGACGCGGGCGATTATTGGCAATAGCCGGTGGTGTAAAGTGTAACACCCCGGCACCTACAGTGCCCTAAGTGTCACCAAAACAGGAAATAAAACTAGATAAGGAAGATCAACTCTAATAGTACTCCGAAATCCACTAAAAATTTCGACAGCACTTTCCCTAAAGCTTGGACATCCACTCAGCAGACAAAAGACAATAATCATTCTGATATCATCTAAAACATGACATGGAATCAATCACCCATCATGACCAACTAAGCACACAACTAAACATAATATCATCAATCATCGATTAAACTTAACTACAACATGATTACATAATGAATTCAACTATTTTTCAGAATGAACTGATTAGCCCAACTAATCTTTTAACATGTCGTGAGCGTGAGTGGAGGTGCAGCTAAGTCCCATCCCGGCAAGTCGCTCTTAGGGTACCTAAAAAAACATTAAACAAACAAGCATGAGTTCAAGACTCAGCAAAGTGCATCACAAATCAATTTACACAATTAAATCAATAATAAAAGCATACTTCTTATCCAAATCCATGAATTTATAAAACAATAATATCAACAACATTTACCTCTTTTCACTTCATTACTTACTTCCTACATGTACCTCTTTAAATCTCTTTGGATGAGTCCACGACTCGATCCCAACTCTACACATTTCTATTAAACTCAAAATCATCGTTAGGATGCAATGCGACATGCATGCTCATGAATGCTCTTTTCTTTGCACGTACCGGTACTGCCGAGTGCACACCCGTCGGTGTGCACCCTCACGTCCCTTCCATCCCGTGGAAGGTGCCTACTCTTACTGTCTCGCTCCCATTCACTTCGATAAATGGGACCACGAGGTAGGACTTTCGTGTTCACTACGTGTGAACACAGAGGCCCGCATCAGAATGGGTCGCCTCTTCCATTATGAATGCACGTATGCAATTAACATGAATACAAGTGCAACTTCATTCATTTTGACCACTTGCATAGTCAGGCCCAATTTCATAAACACCAGTCAAGTTATCCATCCATGAATTACCGTTCTTACTAGTCTAAACAAATTCAAGAAATATGCATGGTAGCACATCATATCATATTCATATGCACAAGCAACCAATCAACATTATAATATCCTTCTAGTTGATACACTTGCCTCTTTACCCACGAGGAAGGGAGTGACATGAGGTTGAGGCTACTCCCGAGATAACACTTCCTGTAATAAACATTTAATTGCATTCATATCAAAACAATGCAATCACGGTTCAAGCGACAAAATAAATAAATATCATCTTTGCTCCTTCGTTAACCCCACTTTTAAACTTTCTCAAAAAGACCTATTAACCTTTCACACCTAATACTGAAACCAAATCTGCTACCACCATGGACAGCAAACACTAAAACAACTATAACTTTTAAATGGATGATCCAAAATTCAGTTCTTGAGCTCTAATTAACCACAAGAGGATAATCTTCAACTTCTTCTACAGCCAGACATTCAGGAAATGCTTCAATATTTCTCAGAACAGCAAGGAACAAAGATTACATGCAACTACACTAGTTCTGGACAGCAGTTACTAAAACAAGCATATCTTTTTGTTGGTTTAACCAAAGTGAGTATTCTTGTACTATAATTGACCATAAAGGATAACCTACCATTTCCCCATATCCATTCATTCAGGAGATGTGCCAAACATTCCCAGATTACAGATGAACAGAGACTGCATATTTTAAACCTAACTCAGGACAGTCTATACTAAAATGGGCATAACTTTTAATTGGCTAAGTTAAAAATTGAGTTCTTGGATTCCAAATGACCACAAGAGGATAACCTACAATTACCCCCTATCCATTTATTTAGAAACTGAGCCTAAAGTCCTCAACTTGCATTTTAAGTTTCAGTTCAGATTCTGAATTTTTCAGCAGATTGCAGTTTTAGGGTAGCAACTTCAAAATAGCATAACTTTTGATTTCGGAACCCAAATCAAGCAAACAAGGACATTTTCTTGATCTACAGGAAAGTTTCTAACTTTCTCCAGGCAACCAAAGATTCTAATTCGACATGGAAATAGCCCTAAACAGCAGTTCAAAATCCCAGATACTAACATGAACTAAATCAGAGCAGCCCGCACTAAAAAGGTCATAACGTTTAATTGGCTGAAAAGAATTTTGTGTTCTTGAACTCTACTGAAACCTAAGAACACGAGCTACAACTTTGTCTACAGCCAACTTCTCAGAAAATAATTAGTTCTTGCCCAAAACACAGTCGCAAGATTGGTCTGTGCACAACTCGAAAACTGAACAGAGTTCCCTCCAACCCTAGATCCATTTTCCCTCCAAAAATCCCCAAATCCAAGAACCCTAGAACCATCCCCACCTGCTAGGACCTTCATTAGCACAGCATGCACCAAAAAAAACTTGAATCCACTTACCAACAAAGGGAGAAAGAAATGGAAGAAGTTGTTGTGCTGCTGATGCTGCTGCTTACTGCTGCTCGCTTCTCCTTGCTGCTGCTGCTGCTGGCTGAGAGGGAAGGGGAGGAGGGCGCCAGCCATGGGAGGAGCTAGGGGAGAGGAAGACCATGGGAGAGGAAGCCAATTAGGGGAGGCGCTGGGGAAAAACAGCCAGGGGAAAAAGGAGAAGGCGCAGCCAAGGGAGAAAAAGAAGAGCCAGGAAAAAGAGTGCTGCCAAGTGGGGGAAAAAGGGAGGAGAAAAAGAAGGGTAGATGGGGGACCCAGGTGATTCACCCACACACATGCACTTTCCACTTTTCAGATCATCGTGGGTCCATCAACTACCCGGCCACGAATTTCGATCTGTAATATTACATTCTCCCCCACTTACAGGAATTCGACCCCGAATTCCAGCACACCAGCTATACAAAATAGATAAATCAAAAAAAATTTAAATCTCAACACAAACCTGGTAAGAACAGCTCGGGAAACTTCTCACGAAGGAGATACTCCAAATTTCAAACCACTTTTCTCTCAGACTAAGCCAACTCCTCATGACTCCACATTCACTCCAACTCCTACTTAAATTTGCAAGGGACAAAACTCCCACGCATTCTAGATCCTAATGAACTTCTTGAACAAAGAATCTCACAAGACTTTCTTAACCTTCATCCTCAATAGATCCACTTAAGGACTCAATCACATTAATTAATATGCCGAATTTCCATATCAAACATATCATACCACTATCGCCAAATAATCTGATGTAACTCAGAAAAACTTCCTTTGGCATCACGAGATGTGACCTCCATATAGCCCATAATTCTTCTTGGAAGAGCATGGTTCCAAACTCTAAACTCAACTCTAAAATCCCTCTTTAGCTTCAATCACGAAATTCTAATCTCCTCTCTCAACCTCTCTACCACAATTCATCTTATTCATGACAACAAGAATGATGCAAGGCTTCTCATTCTAACACGCCTCTAAACCCTATCTCAACCAATCACTCATACCATCCGCGTAAATATCCCAAGTTCCAACTTGAACCCCAAAGAGCCTATAACACAGATCCTTATCTCTCCCAGATAATTGACCTTTTTAACAAAAGGAATATAACCAACCGATGCCATTGAAGGAAATAATCTATTTTCACATAATTTCCTTTCCAATCGTAAACCACGACATAAAATTTTATTCTATCCTTTCCCAGGCATGTCTCACACCCATGGACAACAAGCTAAAATAAATATTCACAATGAACACTTTCCATCAAATTGATATCGCCTTCTCTACAACCAAACTATACTCTTAACAAAATTTGGACCAAGACATCAAAAACCTCCATCATAATCCACCCTTAAACCACTTATGATCAACACCTAGTTCAAGCTAGGATCGCAGATCATTACCAAACAACAAATGGTTCTCTTCCTAAGAGGGCCTCGCCCTCACATACTTTCACTCAATAACCAAGTCCAAAAGTATAATCATTTAGTATACTTAACAACGTACCATAAACATTCATACTCTTAACTCAGGCTAGAACGCAAAAGAAATACAACTTTTTGAACCGATTGAATCACATACATCACCTTGAGCCCAACGCTAAAATTCATCTTGGAGAGAACTCGACAAAACCCAACGATCTCTCATTTTCTTTTCCCAAGTCAAAACGCAAAGGAAAAAAAATCAATTCTTTTACATCACATAAACCACTTTTATCATCTTCGAATCAATGTGATAAAATTCACACTGGGGAGAAACTCAAAGTAAAAGAGAGACTCCACACAAATCTTCGACAGAAGCCCTCATAAAAAAAACCAGGAACAAATCAGTTTGCTTTCACCAAAGCAGAACCTCTCACGTTTAACTAAAATCAACGTTTTGGAAGAGGAAACCGATTCTCAAGCCAAACATCTAAGCACCCAACCAGCACATTTTTCTTTCAAGAGGATGGGAAACTTATTCCCAATAGAAACCACTTCATTAGCGAAATCACTTGACCACGTAAACCCATAAAAGAAGATCCAACTCGAATCCCACCATTTCTAGTATTCCAATACTTTAGCCATTAAAGATTTCATATTCACAAAATCACGAAAAGTCCAACGAGTTTGAACAAAAGTTACAAAACCCAATCTTCTTTTAATTTCCTTCTCCTATTCATATAACCACCACCGGTCATATTATCATCAAACTCTAACCAAGTCTATCTCATGACAATCAACAAGGAGAACCACTTGCTTATTTCTTCAACACCAATAACTTACAGTTAATTCAACATAAGACATGCGTCATCATTTTCTTTTGATCTACTAACCATAACGAACCATCATTCATACAATGGTTTATTCCAAACTTAATACATATCTTTTTTTTTCAACACTTATTTCGGCGTGCACAACAATTACCTTTCGTACAATCCCCAATTCACATACTCAATATCCCGATTCATTCCACCAATAATTAATCCTAACCACACTATACGATCTCCACTAGCCATATTTCATAAATACAGATCCCAGGACAGACATTTGTCAAGGACAAGCTCAACCTTTCATACAATCATTCCTTATCCCTATTCTTTGATTACACATCGATTAAGTCATTTTGTTGACCCAAAATACTAATCGACTCATGAAAACATGGACCAACAACCCTCATATCTTTACACCATTATACTGTACTTTACATCAACACCTTGCTATAATAAATTCATCTACAAAAGATTCTAGACTTTCTCAGATGGGATTAATACTAGCATTATCAGGACACAATCCCGTACTTCCAATTAATTTCCAGGACTCACAACACTTTGCATAAAACACTAATCAACACTCACTTTAGATCAATTTCCATCTCAATTAATTTTTCTCTACCACACAATAAATTAGGTTGTTTTTTTTTAAACAACCTACAAATTCACTTTAATATAATCAGTCACCCACATCATCTCAAAGTTTTAACTACTAATCATACACTTAACGTCTTGAACATCCTCGTGGGTCACATACCCAACCTTTAAGGAAAACACAGCTCTTAAGCATGAATGAACACCGATAAACAGTTTCTTCTTTCCCAAAAAAAACCCAAACAGAAATTGCAAGAGAGCGCAACTCTCAAATACCAAACTCTAGCATGGAAAACATCTTCATCAAATCTCAAAGTTACAACTTCCACAAGGGAAGATAAATGCAAGGGGGAAAACCAAACGATCAACCACATCCTTTCTGATAAAACCTTAACAGCAAGAATCCGCAAGACTTAAGTTTTACATCGAGACTTCAATACTTTCTTTTAAACTCGGAGAATAACAACACAAGAATAAATCGATAACTTTCTTCGTAAAGCAATCCAACAAAACCGAGCGTCAAAGCTGGAATGGCAACCAAAAGAGGCGTCACACTAAACTCTTCTTCTTTGTCCTCAACCAAAGAAGGCAAAACCAAAAACCGTCGAAAAATCAATCGTGAATACTCATTACCAAACACCTTTCCTTTGTTTCCAACCAAGAAAGACCAAAATAAATCAACCAAACCGATCGTGAGCGGTAGAAGAAATCTAAAGGATCCACCACCAAACTTTCTATTGGACTCCAACCAATGAAGCTAAAAGGAACCAACAAACTCCATCCACTCTCTAAACCTTGCCGCAAAAGACGATGACTCTTACCTACGAGAGGCTCCAAACTTCCGGTTGTGGCTTTACCCAGCCACAACCACCACCATGGCCACTACCATGGCCACTCCACAACAGAAGAAGGTGACCGAAACCCTTCGGCAACACAACTCACTTAATCTCAATAACAAGAACAACTCAATTCATCCCTTTCATAAACATAGCAACATACATTATCAAATGTAGCACTCAACATCAAAGCTTAAATACAACATTTAAGCGTAAAGCAACGATACCCATACCTTTTCCTACCGTGCATCAGAGTGTGTCAAGTTTTAAATTAATTAACCACTCTACTTGATTTTAAGGTTGTTGCCCTAAGGCCAAATTTTTAACAAGAGTGGAAACCTATGCCATGTTTCTAATTTCACATGACAAAATTTTTAGTTTACTCTAGAGGAATTTGCTAAATTCACATGCCACGGACCTAAAGCCCGCTCTGATACCAACTGTAACACCCCGGTACCTACCAATTGCCTAAGTGTCACCAAAACAGGAAATAAAACTAGATAAGGAAGATCAACTCTAATAGTACTCCGAAATCCACTAAAAATTTCGACAGCACTTTCCCAAAAGCTTGGACATCCACTCAGCAGACAAAAGACAATAATCATTCGATATCATCTAAAACATGACATGAAATCAATCACCCATCATGACCAACTAAGCACACAACTAAACATAATATCATCAATCATCGATTAAACTTAACTACAACATGATTACATAATGAATTCAACTATTTTTCAGAATGAACTGATTAACCCAACTAATCTTTTAACATGTCGTGAGCGTGAGTGGAGGTGCGACTAAGTCCCATCCCGCAAGTCGCTCTTAGGGTACCTAAAAACATTAAACAAACAAGCATGAGTTCAAGACTCGAAAGAAAGTGCATCACAAATCAATTTACACAATTAAATCAATAATAAAAGTATACTTCTTATCCAAATCCATGAATTTATAAAACAATAATATCAACAACATTTACCTCTTTTCACTTCATTACTTACTTCCTACATGTACCTCTTTAAATCTCTTTGGATGAGTCCACGACTCGATCCCAACTCTACACATTTCTATTAAACTCAAAATCATCGTTAGGATGCAATGCGACATGCATGCTCATGAATGCTCTTTTCTTTGCGTCGCAGATCGCCGAGTGCACACCGTCGGTGTGCACCCTCACGTCCCTTCCATCCCGTGGAAGGTGCCTACTTTATCGTCTTGCTCCCATTCACTTCGATAAATGGGACCACGAGGTAGGACTTTCGTGTTCACTACGTGTGAACACAGAGGCCCGCATCGAATGGGTCGCCTCTTCCATTATGAATGCACGATGCAATTAACATGAATACAAGTGCAACTTCATTCATTTTGACCACTTGCATAGTCAGGCCCAATTTCATAAACACCAGTCAAGTTATCCATCCATGAATTACCGTTCTTACTAGTCTAAACAAATTCAAGAAATATGCATGGTAGTACATCATATCATATTCATATGCACAAGCAACCAATCAACATTATAATATCCTTCTAGTTGATACACTTGCCTCTTTACCCACGAGGAAGGGAGTGACATGAGGTTGAGGCTACTCCCGAGATAACACTTCCTGTAATAAACATTTAATTGCATTCATATCAAAACAATGCAATCACGGTTCAAGCGACAAAATAAATAAATATCATCTTTGCTCCTTCGTTAACCCCACTTTTAAACTTTCTCAAAAGACCTATTAACCTTTCACACCTAATACTGAAACCAAATCTGCTACCACCATGGACAGCAAACACTAAAACAACTATAACTTTTAAATGGATGATCCAAAATTCAGTTCTTGAGCTCTAATTAACCACAAGAGGATAATCTTCAACTTCTTCTACAGCCAGACATTCAGGAAATGCTTCAATATTTCTCAGAACAGCAAGGAACAAAGATTACATGCAACTACACTAGTTCTGGACAGCAGTTACTAAAACAAGCATATCTTTTTATTGGTTTAACCAAAGTGAGTATTCTTGTACTATAATTGACCATAAAGGGATAACCTACCATTTCCCCATATCCATTCATTCAGGAGATGTGCCAAACATTCCCAGATTACAGATGAACAGAGACTGCATATTTTAAACCTAACTCAGGACAGTCTATACTAAAATGGGCATAACTTTTAATTGGCTAAGTTAAAAATTGAGTTCTTGGATTCCAAATGACCACATTAGGATAACCTACAATTACCCCCTATCCATTTATTTAGAAACTGAGCCTAAAGTCCTCAACTTGCATTTTAAGTTTCAGTTCAGATTCTGAATTTTTCAGCAGATTGCAGTTTTAGGGTAGCAACTTCAAAATAGCATAACTTTTGATTTCGGAACCCAAATCAAGCAAACAAGGACATTTTCTTGATCTACAGGAAAGGTTCTAACTTTCTCCAGGCAACCAAAGATTCTAATTCGACATGGAAATAGCCCTAAACAGCAGTTCAAAATCCCAGATACTAACATGAACTAAATCAGAGCAGCCCGCACTAAAAAGGTCATAACGTTTAATTGGCTGAAAAGAATTTTGTGTTCTTGAACTCTACTGAAACCTAAGAACACGAGCTACAACTTTGTCTACAGCCAACTTCTCAGAAAATAATTAGTTCTTGCCCAAAACACAGTCGCAAGATTGGTCTGTGCACAACTCGAAAACTGAACAGAGTTCCCTCCAACCCTAGATCCATTTTCCCTCCAAAAATCCCCAAATCCAAGAACCCTAGAACCATCCCCACCTGCTAGGACCTTCATTAGCACAGCATGCACCAAAAAAACTTGAATCCACTTACCAACAAAGGGAGAAAGAAATGGAAGAAGTTGTTGTGCTGCTGATGCTGCTGCCACTCGCTGCTCGCTTCTCCTTGCTGCTGCTTCTGCTGGCTGAGAGGGAAGGGGAGGAGGCGCCAGCCATGGGAGGAGCTAGGGAGAGGAAGACCAGGGAGAGGAAGCCAATTAGGGAGGCGCTGGGAAGAACAGCCAGGGGAAAAGGAGAAGGCGCAGCCAAGGGAGAAAAAGAAGAGCCAGGAAAAGAGTGCTGCCAAGTGGGGAAAAGGAGGAGAAAAGAAGGGTAGATGGGGGACCCAGGTGATTCACCCACACACATGCACTTTCCACTTTTCAGATCATCGTGGGTCCATCAACTACCCGCCACGAATTTCGATCTGTAATATTACATTCTCCTCACTTACAGAATTCGACCCAATTCCAAAGACACCACTATACAAAATAGATAAATCAAAAAATTTAAATCTCAACACAAACCTGGTAAGAACAGCTCGGGAAACTTCTCACGAAGGAGATACTCCAAATTTCAAACCACTTTTCTCTCAGACTAAGCTAACTCCTCATGACTCCACATTCACTCCAACTCCTACTTAAATTTGCAAGGGACAAAACTCCCACGCATTCTAGATCCTAATGAACTTCTTGAACAAAGAATCTCACAAGACTTTCTTAACCTTCATCCTCAATAGATCCACTTAAGGACTCAATCACATTAATTAATATGCCGAATTTCCATATCAAACATATCATACCACTATCGCCAAATAATCTGATGTAACTCAGAAAAACTTCCTTTGGCATCACGGGATGTGACCTCCATATAGCCCATAATTCTTCTTGGAAGAGCATGGTTCCAAACTCTAAACTCAACTCTAAAATCCCTCTTTAGCTTCAATCACGAAATTCTAATCTCCTCTCTCAACCTCTCTACCGCAATTCATCTTATTCATGACAACAAGAATGATGCAAGGCTTCTCATTCTAACACGCCTCTAAACCCTATCTCAACCAATCACTCATACCATCCGCGTAAATATCCCAAGTTCCAACTTGAACCCCAAAGAGCCTATAACACAGATCCTTATCTCTCCCAGATAATTGACCTTTTTAACAAAAGGAATATAACCAACCGATGCCATTGAAGGAAATAATCTATTTTCACATAATTTCCTTTCCAATCGTAAACCACGACATAAAATTTTATTCTATCCTTTCCCAGGCATGTCTCACACCCATGGACAACAAGCTAAAATAAATATTCACAATGAACACTTTCCATCAAATTGATATCGCTTCTCTACAACCAAACTATACTCTTAACAAAATTTGGACCAAGACATCAAAAACCTCCATCATAATCCACCCTTAAACCACTTATGATCAACACCTAGTTCAAGCTAGGATCGCAGATCATTACCAAACAACAAATGGTTCTCTTCCTAAGAGGGCCTCGCCCTCACATACTTTCACTCAATAACCAAGTCCAAAAGTATAATCATTTAGTATACTTAACAACGTACCATAAACATTCATACTCTTAACTCAGGCTAGAACGCAAAAGAAATACAACTTTTTGAACCGATTGAATCACATACATCACCTTGAGCCCAACGCTAAAATTCATCTTGGAGAGAACTCGACAAAACCCAACGATCTCTCATTTTCTTTTCCCAAGTCAAAACGCAAAGGAAAAAAAATCAATTCTTTTACATCACATAAACCACTTTTATCATCTTCGAATCAATGTGATAAAATTCACACTGGGGAGAAACTCAAAGTAAAAGAGAGACTCCACACAAATCTTCGACAGAAGCCCTCATAAAAAAAAACCAGGAACAAATCAGTTTGCTTTCACCAAAGCAGAACCTCTCACGTTTAACTAAAATCAACGTTTTGGAAGAGGAAACCGATTCTCAAGCCAAACATCTAAGCACCCAACCAGCACATTTTTCTTTCAAGAGGATGGGAAACTTATTCCCAATAGAAACCACTTCATTAGCAGAAATCACTTGACCACGTAAACCCATAAAAGAAGATCCAACTCGAATCCCACCATTTCTAGTATTCCAATACTTTAGCCATTAAAGATTTCATATTCACAAAATCCTGAAAAGTCCAACAGGTTTGAACAAAAGTTACAAAACCCAATCTTCTTTTAATTTCCTTCTCCTATTCATATAACCACCACCAGTCATATTATCATCAAACCCTAACCAAGTCTATCTCATGACAATCAACAAGGAGAACCACTTGCTTATTTCTTCAACACCAATAACTTACAGTTAATTCAACATAAGACATGCGTCATCATTTTCTTTTGATCTACTAACCATAACGAACCATCATTCATACAATGGTTTATTCCAAACTTAATACATATCTTTTTTTTTCAACACTTATTTCGGCGTGCACAACAATTACCTTTCGTACAATCCCCAATTCACATACTCAATATCCCAGTTCATTCCACCAATAATTAATCCTAACCACACTATACGATCTCCACTAGCCATATTTCATAAATACAGATCCAGCAAGACATTTGTCAAGGACAAGCTCAACCTTTCATACAATCATTCCTTATCCCTATTCTTTGATTACACATCGATTAAGTCATTTTGTTGACCCAAAATACTAATCGACTCATGAGAAACATGGACCAACAACCCTCATATCTTTACACCATTATACTCTGGTACTTTACATCAACACCTTGCTATAATAAATTCATCTACAAAAGATTCTAGACTTTCTCAGATGGGATTAATACTAGCATTATCAGGACACAATCCCGTACTTCCAATTAATTTCCAGGACTCACAACACTTTGCATAAAACACTAATCAACACTCACTTTAGATCAATTTCCATCTCAATTAATTTTTCTCTACCACACAATAAATTAGGTTGTTTTTTTTTAAACAACCTACAAATTCACTTTAATATAATCAGTCACCCACATCATCTCAAAGTTTTAACTACTAATCATACACTTAACGTCTTGAACATCCTCGTGGGTCACATACCCAACCTTTAAGGAAAACACAGCTCTTAAGCATGAATGAACACCGATAAACAGTTTCTTCTTTCCCAAAAAAAACCCAAACAGAAATTGCAAGAGAGCGCAACTCTCAAATACCAAACTCTAGCATGGAAAACATCTTCATCAAATCTCAAAGTTACAACTTCCACAAGGAAGATAAATGCAAGGGGAAAACCAAACGATCAACCACATCCTTTACGATAAAACCTTAACAAAGAAGAATCCACAAGACTTAAGTTTTACATCGAGACTTCAATACTTTCTTTTAAACTCGGAGAATAACAACACAAGAATAAATCGATAACTTTCTTCGTAAAGCAATCCAACAAAACCGAGCGTCAAAGCTGGAATGGCAACCAAAAGAGGCGTCACACTAAACTCTTCTTCTTTGTCCTCAACCAAAGAAGGCAAAACCAAAACCGTCGAAAAATCAATCGTGAATACTCATTACCAAACACCTTTCCTTTGTTTCCAACCAAGAAAGACCAAAATAAATCAACCAAACCGATCGATGAGCGGTAGAAGAAATCCTAAAGGATCCACCACCAAACTTTCTATTGGACTCCAACCAATGAAGCTAAAAGGAACCAACAAACTCCATCCACTCTCTAAACCTTGCCGCAAAAGACGATGACTCTTACCTACGAGAGGCTCCAAACTTCCGGTTGTGGCTTTACCCAGCCACAACCACCACCATGGCCACTACCATGGCCACTCCACAATGAAGAAGGTGACCAAACCCTTCGGCAACACAACTCACTTAATCTCAATAACAAGAACAACTCAATTCATCCCTTTCATAAACATAGCAACATACATTATCAAATGTAGCACTCAACATCAAAGCTTAAACACAACATTTAAGCGTAAAGCAACGATACCCATACCTTTTCCTACTGTGCATCAGAGTGTGTCAAGTTTTAAATTAATTAACCACTCTACTTCAGATTTTAAGGTTGTTGCCCTAAGGCCAAATTTTTAACAAGAGTGGAAACCTATGCCATGTTTCTAATTTCACGCAGCAAAATTTTTTAGTTTACTCTAGAGGAATTTGCTAAATTCACATGCCACGGACCTAAAGCCCGCTCTGATACCAACTGTAACACCCCGGCACCTACAGTGCCCTAAGTGTCACCAAAACAGGAAATAAAACTAGATAAGGAAGATCAACTCTAATAGTACTCCGAAATCCACTAAAAATTTCGATGAAGACTTTCCCTAAAGCTTGGACATCCACTCAGCAGACAAAAGACAATAATCATTCTGATATCATCTAAAACATGACATGGAATCAATCACCCATCATGACCAACTAAGCACACAACTAAACATAATATCATCAATCATCGATTAAACTTAACTACAACATGATTACATAATGAATTCAACTATTTTTCAGAATGAACTGATTAACCCAACTAATCTTTTAACATGTCGTGAGCGTGAGTGGAGGTGCAGCTAAGTCCCATCCCGGCAAGTCGCTCTTAGGGTACCTAAAAAAACATTAAACAAACAAGCATGAGTTCAAGACTCAGCAAAGTGCATCACAAATCAATTTACACAATTAAATCAATAATAAAAGCATACTTCTTATCCAAATCCATGAATTTATAAAACAATAATATCAACAACATTTACCTCTTTTCACTTCATTACTTACTTCCTACATGTACCTCTTTAAATCTCTTTGGATGAGTCCACGACTCGATCCCAACTCTACACATTTCTATTAAACTCAAAATCATCGTTAGGATGCAATGCGACATGCATGCTCATGAATGCTCTTTTCTTTGCGCGTACCGGTACTGCCGAGTGCACAACCGTCGGTGTGCACCCTCACGTCCCTTCCATCCCGTGGAAGGTGCCTACTCTTACTGTCTTGCTCCCATTCACTTCGATAAATGGGACCACGAGGTAGGACTTTCGTGTTCACTACGTGTGAACACAGAGGCCCGCATCAGAATGGGTCGCCTCTTCCATTATGAATGCACGTATGCAATTAACATGAATGCAAGTGCAACTTCATTCATTTTGACCACTTGCATAGTCAGGCCCAATTTCATAAACACCAGTCAAGTTATCCATCCATGAATTACCGTTCTTACTAGTCTAAACAAATTCAAGAAATATGCATAGTAGTACATCATATCATATTCATATGCACAAGCAACCAATCAACATTATAATATCCTTCTAGTTGATACACTTGCCTCTTTACCCACGAGGAAGGGAGTGACATGAGGTTGAGGCTACTCCCGAGATAACACTTCCTGTAATAAACATTTAATTGCATTCATATCAAAACAATGCAATCACGGTTCAAGCGACAAAATAAATAAATATCATCTTTGCTCCTTCGTTAACCCCACTTTTAAACTTTCTCAAAAAGACCTATTAACCTTTCACACCTAATACTGAAACCAAATCTGCTACCACCATGGACAGCAAACACTAAAACAACTATAACTTTTAAATGGATGATCCAAAAATTCAGTTCTTGAGCTCTAATTAACCACAAGAGGATAATCTTCAACTTCTTCTACAGCCAGACATTCAGGAAATGCTTCAATATTTCTCAGAACAGCAAGGAACAAAGATTACATGCAACTACACTAGTTCTGGACAGCAGTTACTAAAACAAGCATATCTTTTTATTGGTTTAACCAAAGTGAGTATTCTTGTACTATAATTGACCATAAAGGGATAACCTACCATTTCCCCATATCCATTCATTCAGGAGATGTGCCAAACATTCCCAGATTACAGATGAACAGAGACTGCATATTTTAAACCTAACTCAGGACAGTCTATACTAAAATGGGCATAACTTTTAATTGGCTAAGTTAAAAATTGAGTTCTTGGATTCCAAATGACCACAAGAGGATAACCTACAATTACCCCCTATCCATTTATTTAGAAACTGAGCCTAAAGTCCTCAACTTGCATTTTAAGTTTCAGTTCAGATTCTGAATTTTTCAGCAGATTGCAGTTTTAGGGTAGCAACTTCAAAATAGCATAACTTTTGATTTCTGAACCCAAATCAAGCAAACAAGGACATTTTCTTGATCTAAAGGAAAAGTTCTAACTTTCTCCAGGCAACCAAAGATTCTAATTCGACATGGAAATAGCCCTAAACAGCAGTTCAAAATCTCAGATACCAACATGAACTAAATCAGAGCAGCCCGCACTAAAAAGGTCATAACTTTTAATTGGCTGAAAGGAATTTTGTGTTCTTGAACTCTACTGAAACCTAAGAACACGAGCTACAACTTTGTCTACAGACAACTTCTCAGAACATGATTAGTTCTTGCCCAAAACACAGTCGCAAGATTGGTCTGTGCACAACTCGAAAACTGAACAGAGTTCCCTCCAACCCTAGATCCATTTTCCCTCCAAAAATCCCCAAATCCAAGAACCCTAGAACCATCCCCACCGGCTAGGACCTCCATTAGCACAGCATTCACCAAAAAAAACTTGAATCCACTTAACAACAAAGGGAGAAAGAAATGGAAGAAGTTGTTGTGCTGCTGATGCTGCTGCTTACTGCTGCTCGCTTCTCCTTGCTGCTGCTGCTGCTGGCTGAGAGGGAAGGGGAGGAGGGCGCCAGCCATGGGAGGAGCTAGGGGAGAGGAAGACCAGGGGAGAGGAAGCCAATTAGGGGAGGCGCTGGGGAAGAACAGCCAGGGGAAAAAGGAGAAGGCGCAGCCAAGGGAGAAAAAGAAGAGCCAGGAAAAAGAGTGCTGCCAAGTGGGGGAAAAGGGAGGAGAAAAAGAAGGGTAGATGGGGGGGGGGAACCCAGGTGATTCACCCACACACATGCACTTTCCACTTTTCAGATCATCGTGGGTCCATCAACTACCCGGTCACGAATTTCGATCTGTAATATTACACAAAGGGAGTTGCACGTAGTATAGAGTAGAGTATTGCCCGTGTCGGATTAAGGACCGAGCAATGGAACGCTATAGATCCATATTTTCGTACAACCACGGGGCCTGGTGTGGGACAGTCTGAGCCTAATAAGTTATTTGGATGTGGCTTTGCATCTAAGGAAGGCGGGAGTATAGCGGGAGCTTTCCGGTCAGGACTGCTTGTGAGGGGCTTCCACACCGAACCTTTTCTAACTCTCGGTGTGGGTAAATGCATACCCGCCCAACGGTGTACGCATCGCCATAAAACAGAAACGGGTGTTGTGTATCACGTGAAAGGAACCACGTCTGGTGTGTGTTTCTGTTTTGTGATGGGGGTTAACGTCCCGGGCTAGTTCATAGCCACGCCTAAGTAATGTAACAGTTCTGTATGATCTCCTTGCCGACACACCAAAGGAAGTGTGTTAATATGGCCTGGCAAAAGAGGTTGATCATTCCCTGTGGGTAAAGTTGTACACCTCTGCAGAGTGAAAAATCTAATCGATTAGCCGCGTCCACGGTCAAGGACACTTGGTGAAATCATTCCAATGTTAGAGTTTTTGGTATTTTCTGAAAACGGGCTTGGGATGGAAACCAATTTGTTTTTTTGCATCTAGCTTTTGTGTCAAAGGATAGATACCGGGGATCTTTGCAGTTGGGTAGACTGGGTTGAAAGACTTGAATATTTGTTTATCGCTTTTTGTCACAATTGCTTATTTAAAAATACGGTGTTTCAATCTATTATATTCATACTTTTCAAAGTTTATGCAATTGCAAAATAACCTACAACCTGCCTTTGTTTAGCCTTCATAATTACTTAATTGCATTTGTCAAACACTGTAAGTCTTGCTGAGTACCAATGTACTCAATCTTGCATCTACTGTCTGAGAGGACGAAGCTTGCGAAGTGCCAGACGATTCTTACTTTCACGCAGGGCACGGGGTGTTCAACGATGATTTCCCCTAGGTTTGCCTAGTCGGTTGCCTGAGGATTAGCGGGCAAACCACGAGGCTTTTGGAGTTCTTTAACTCTCTATTTTTCGCTATTCAGTCTTTGTAAATTTTAAACTACGTATAATTATTTCCGCTTGTAATACATATTTATCAGTTTAATATCTTGTGGACGTGATATGAATGTTGTAAACATGTGAGTGCTAGCCACTGATCATGGGACTAGTACAGTGATCACATGGAGGTTCCTGTTTGTAAGAACGGGGTCTCACAGTTAGAACCGATTGTGATGTAGACATCACAATCGCTTCTAACCTGAGAACCGATAGTGATTATCACTAACACCCCTCCTAAGTAATCTATCACAATTGTTTTTTCCTAAAAACTTAGGAACCGACCCAGATGAAGCGATAGTGATGTACCATTCTGTAGTAGTGGGGGCAAACTGGTATCCAAGTAGGAATAGTGATTGTCTTTTTGACTTGAGTTGGACACATACGGTTACTAGCGGCAAGTGATTGACTTGCCCATATTAAATCATAGTTAAAAGATCTATAAGAGACTGCCAGTTGTCGAGTTGCATCCAACGTCACTTAAAATCTAGTTGAGTTCAGAGATTATAATCGTTGAAGTAGCCTGTCAGTTATTATTGATTATCTGGTTATCGCATAAACTAGCTGGTTACCACCACAAAATGAATAGTTACTAATTTCAAACCCAAAATATATTCAATTTAAAAAAACCAACTAACCTAGTTCAGAGATTCTAATCATAGAAGTAACTCTATTTCTATACATTTCTCCCAGTATATTCTCCTAGCATTTTTTTATAAAAAAACCAACTTACCTAGTATATTCAATTTCTCCCAGCATTAGCATTCCTCTATACAAGCATACACCGTGTTTACAACTCATTCAAGGTACACAGAGACACAAATAGCATCATGATACTTCAAGACTAAAGTATATGCATTTTAGGATTCAAACATGTAAACTAGATGCTTATTCTAACATGTTTAAACTTACACAAATGTCAAAATCTAGGTTCATTGATCATGAACAAAAAAATAGATAGACACTGTCATGGTGATAATTGTTTACCTGTAGCTAGAGGGGGCATCTCCTCAAATTGTTATCTGATTTGGAGATAAAAAAATCACAAATTAGCTCAAAATCATGCAAAAGTTCAAATTTTCAGCATTTGATCAAAAAGAGAAAAGGCAATAAATTTTTCAAATATAGTTGAAATTATTTAAAAAATTTCAAAAATATACTTTGGGATACTAAAAAGTTTTTGCTAAAAGAATTTTCAGAAAAGAGTTCCCATTCAAAAGATATGCCAAATTTCACTTTGTAGGCATGATTTTTGCTTAAAGCGTAGAAAATTCAAAACTTTTTCAAATAAAGTCCAAATTATTTGAAAATTTCTAGAAATGAACTTTGGACTATTTAGAAGCTTTACCAAAAAGAATTGCCAAAAAAGGAATTTTTTTCAAAAGATATGGCAAATGTGCTTTGTAGGCATAATGAGAGATTGAATTTCCATCAAAGCCTCGAAACGCAATTCAACTTGGATTTCATTGAGATTTGAACTTCCATGTGTCATTTAATCTAAAAGCAAGATCATATAAGATCCATTTGACTTTTACAAATATTTTCACAAATATAGACATTTTAAACAATATTTTAAAGAAATACCAAAAGAAGCAAATAAGAGCATATTTGATTTGAGTTGGTATGTGTGAGTTTAAAATACCATTGGAACCAATAAATGACTAAAAATCTATTCCAATAGATGAAACCCAAAAAATGCTAGAATATGACCAATATAGGTGAAGAGTAGTTTTTGGGCTAGTCTCAAAATCAAATAACTTAGGATTGGTTAGTATTTCGAAAATCTTTTGAATACGAGATTGGTTAAGAATGACCAACTCTATATTTTTAGTTTTGGAGCTGTTTTCATTAATGTACAATTAATTGTAAGCAAAATACCAATTTAAAGCCAAAACAAGATACTAGTAACTAGTTCATCTTCTTTTATGCTTACATAATGGAACTACAAGATTATCAACAATTGTCCACAATGGTGACATAAAGAAAAAATATGACATGATGTGAATGTAATTAAAGAATCATAATTGAATGAATGAACAACTCAAGTGGCATTCAAAAGCAAAGCTAGCATTCATCTCATGTATGTCACAATGTTCTATGTCATATGGCAATCTTACAACTTTACCCAAATAAACGGCAAAATAAAATGAGTTTGTTAAATGGTAACGGCTGTTAAACCAAATAAATGGGCTAATAAAATGAACAAACCTTAACGTAATTCCTTTATTTATAATACAACCCATCTTAATGATCTACATGCATATAATTTGTTCCATGTGTGTCGTTGTTACTACTAAGACATGCTCCATCTGCAAACAGAGGTATTTCTTCAAATTGGTTGTACTCTTCTTCATCTACAACATTTTCAACTCCAACAATCCGCCTCTTGCCATGAAGGACAACGTGCAACCTCGGATTGGCTAGATTATGCACGTAGAAGACTTGATTTTCTTGCGTCGCAAAGATGAATAGTTCATCATTGTAGGCGAGTCTATTGAGATCCACAAGAGTAAAACCTCTCTTGTCGACCTTAACTCTATATGGAAGTGTCACCTATTTACATCGGAACAGTGGAATTTAATATATTCTAAACAATTTTTAGCCAAAAGACTGTTCATGATTTGCCTGAGACTCATCACTAACGGTTTTTTACATGTCATATATAACCCCTTTTGTACTAGTGAATGATGGGAGTGCACGTCAGTAGGAAACACTACTACAGAACAGCACATCACTACTAGTTCCAAAACGCCATCACTGCCGGTCATTGGTGCCGGCAGTGATTGGTCGGCAGTGATACTTGGGGATTATCACTGCCGGTTCTATACAGAACCGGCAGTGATATTGTACTATCACTGCCGGGTTAAACCAAAATCCGGCAGTGATAATAATTATCACTGCCGGTTATACATAAAATCGGCAGTGATATAGGACTATCACTGCCGGGTTATACCTCAATCCGATAGTGATATAGGACTATCACTGCTTGTTTTCTCCAAGAACCGGCAGTGACAAGCCGTGAACCAAATATTTTTATTGCATATTTTTTGTTCAATATATATATTTTTATACAATTGTTTATACAGTGTCCATATATAGTATATAAAGCATCGTTCAAATCATAATTCAAATATATCCATGTATATACAAAGCATCGTTAAAATCATAATTCAAATATATTAAATTAAGCATCACAATACTTTGTTTTTACAATGATTTATTTACAAATGTAGTTCGACTACATCTCATCTCATCTCTTCTCATTGAGTTTGATTTTGCACCAGCCACAGTAGAATGAGGGCGATGAGGCTACGCGTGGAACTCGCCGTTTGGATTGATGACTTCGTCATGAATGAATCCGGCGAGCTGTTCTTGAATTGCTATAATTTCACAAGAATAACTTATTGGTTCTCAGTTTGGAGCGCTATTATTGAAGAAAAGAGAAAGTTAATTAATGAAGATGTATGTTAAATGAAAAAAGTAGGCATCAATGTGTAATTACGTACCATGGCTTCGTTATAGCCCACAGTCTCCGTGACAATTGAATGTAAATTTGTACATACATAGTATGCACATAAATTGTTTCCCGGGTCCTGCCTTATACATGGAAAGTCGGTTACTATTTCAAAATGTTTCCTTGTAGGGACAATGGCGAACACTTTTCTTGCAGTATCGTGTGAATGCCCTGTGAATGATTTTGAATATCAAGTAAACTTAAATGAAGTAGAATGGAATATTGCTAGAGCAATAACAGAACGATGGAGTTTACCTGTTCATCATATCCCAAAGGTCTTGATACAACTTAGTTGCTTTTCTCCTAGAGTCCAAGACAAAAATCCTACTAGCATCTAACTGGATGACGAGGAGGACCCAGTGAAACCTACACATATATGTCAACATAGTCAATTACTCCAACATCGTGCGTGTTACGCAAAAACAGTAAAATGATATTAGAAGTAGGGAAATACATACTTAAAGTTATAGGGTAAAAGTATGGAGGTTTTGTTTTGCAGCTTCAAAAAAGTATTAAATAAATAGTCTTCATTGTACTATGGATTGTCCTTCACAAGCTTCTCATTGACGAGCCCCGGATCTATGAATCCTAGATTGTCATTATCATTTCTTCTACAAATCAGATTCCATTCTACATAGGAAAGAAGTCGACATGCAATTAAACAAGACAAGAATGCACAATAATATACATAGAGACTTACAAAGTCCACATTCAAGTATATTCACGCCCGTGGCATCTTCTTTGGTACAACATGTACACCTCCTCAAAATTCACCCAGAAGATGTTATCCCCATTGTGAAAATCTTGCTCCGTGTATCGGACTGCGAACAACTCCATACCTTCGTTGGACTGCTGCATGTACCACTGATGGACGCGCCGCAGTTGTGTTTTCAGGTGGTCGAAATGAGCTGGTTCAACCAGCGGTTTCCCCATAAAGAACTTCCACCTGAGACCTTGCTGCTGAGCTTCAAGGTGAGCAGGATCTGCCTGAGCATCCAACATCAACGCATCGGCACTAGCCGCCTTCAAGTATTGCTTTCTGGATATGCGCTCGTAGTCCGACATTTTGCAAGGTTCAGAAGCTTGCCCCGTCTTTTGCACTTTTGCCATACTCGAGAAAAACTTTTGCGCGTTCTTGTCAACTTTAGTCTTCTCAGGTGGTGGCACCTTTTTAAAGTGAGAAGTTACGCTGGCGCTTACATGTTTTTTCTATTTTTCTTCAGTCATGTCAGCTGGTAAATTCTTCTGGGATTGTCCTTGCTTCACAGATGAATTAGATTTCTTCGAGGACGGTGCTGACTTGCGAGATGGTGCTGGTGTTCGATTCTTCTCAGATTCTGGCGGATGAGTCAGAATTTTTCTGGTTGGTGCCGGCGGAGGAGATGAGCTTTGTCTCTGTGGTGACGACCAGGGCGGGAGGTCTCCATGTGCAGAATGCGGCTGATCATCATCTTCGTCGTCCTCATCGTCCGGGCCAAACTTAATCAAGCTCTTGCGCCACGCGAGGAAGCTATGAACGTTTTCTCCTAGTATTTTGTTTTTGTCCTCGCCAGGGATCTCTACCTCCATTTTACGGTATTGGCGGACTACACTGTCCACTTCGACCCTGGCGAATCCCTCCGGTATCGGGCGACAGTGCAAAACCTGCGACTCCTGGTATGGCCAAGCCCTGCCCTCAGCCACCTTGATTGTAATGCCATGTGCGGACAAATGTAGCTTGCACGGTGTCGGTTCTTTGATGTCATCCACAGGAAAATGGAGTCCGTGCTCTTCGGGAAACCCTGTGGATGCGCAACTGCTCTTACGAGCACCAGGAGATGAGCTCAGGGATTTCTCCAAGCGGCGGTAGTGAGCTGAGAGCTTTTTGTACTGCTTGCTCCACAACCTTATCTAGTTCCGCTCTCTGTTCCTCTAACGCTCTCGCCACAGCATCTTGTATTTGACGGTCCAGTTGATCTTCTCGTTGTCTCTTCGGGCGCTTGCACAACCATGAGTCTGCTGGGAAGGCTTCTTTCCACGGCACCAAACCAACTCCTCGGGTGCGACCTAGATGCTCCTTGTTACCCAGGGCTACGGTTAACTCGTCATTCTCCCTTCTTGGCATGAAAGATATTTGGGAAGACTGCATGTGAGCATCCGTGATTCTACGCGACACTTCCTACTCTCTGTCGCTTGTGAAGCTTAAGCTGCCATCATCAGAGATAGAAGCACCCCTCCCAAGCAACCAGTGCTTCGATCGTTCACTCAAGATGGCCGTCGCAGGAATGACACCCTTGCGGGTTAGCTCTTCATCGGTCCGATCCCATGCTGGTATTTTCTTCACGTACCCTTCTGTTCCTAGTGTGTGAGGGTGAATATTCTTATCCGTGTTTGCCTTGTTCCTTTGACTTACTATCTGCGCTTCTTCAGACCTCTTGTACGCCACAAAGTCCTCCCAAACTCTCTTAACTTTGTGTACATGTCAAAATTCGGCGTTTCATTCTTCTTCACATAGTTCTTATTTAGTGTCGTCTTCCAATTCTTCCACGTTGTGCACATGATGGATAGTGCACGTTTCTTTGCAACCAGCTCGGTCTCTTGGGAGAACTGGAACACTTGTTTTAGCTTGTCCCACAACGAGTTCTTCAGGTCATTGGGAACCACCCATGGGTCACCTTGGCGGCCAATCCACGATCTGTAGCTGATAGGCACGTCATCCCTAGCAAGAACACCGCATGCTGTCCTGTACGGCCCCAACGATGACTCGGGTAGAGCAGGTTCCCCGACTGCCGAGAGTTTCACTACATTAAAAAGTCCCTTAGGCATCTTGTTTGGACCACGACTTGTGCGCTGCCTGCGTTGATCAGACGTCTGAGCCTGCAATTTGATCTTCTCATGAGTCATCTGGGCCAACAATGTTTTGAGAACCACAGTGCACTAATACTTTACCTCGCCACGCATCGACGTCAAAGTTGGTCCATGGCGAGGATCCCGCAAGTTCGTAGGACGTTGGGCTATGGTTCGGCTACCCGTTCCTCCTTCGTCGATATTTGAGGGCCCCGCTCCCTCCGGCACTAGTCCTTGGTCAGAGGCCATTCCTAGCAAGTTTATCGAAAATTTCAAATTAACAAGCTCATTTTTGAAACACACATACAAATGAAGATTGACATAATGAATGAACATAGATATAAAAGCATATTAGCGTACGTATTCAGATGCAAAACAAGTTCTAATTAGGATCCTTTTCTATACTATGGTAGTATATATGTCCCTACGAGTGTTTTAAAGTAAGTCCTGTGATATTTTGCACTCACTCGAGATTGTTTTCGTATAGATTATCATTAAGGCTTAAACTTAGGGGTAGTAGCAGATCGACCTAAGTCATTTTCTCTCCTGTCTTCCTCAATTTCAATTTAACCACAAATTGTAAAATGAAAATATGGCTAAGATTTATTGAAAGGTGTACTCAATAATAATGTAAACAACAATCCCCGAACTTATCAATTCTAAGAAATAAAATTAATACACATATTTGAAAGACACATACACATCTTTAAAGAACATGTGCACATATAGATATTTTTTTATCTTTATACACATACATCTTTGAAGAACACATACACATATACATCTTTTTTTTCAATCTGCATGCTCCAGAATAATTTGACCATGAACACAAATATACACATACACATACACAGGATATATACACATGCAGGATATTATACGGGTTGTCAATTTAAAGACAAATACGTAAGTGTAGAGCACAAAATACATCCTTGAAGGATACATACACATACAACTTTCGAGGATACATACACATACAGCTTTCGGGGATACATACACATACATCTTTCGAGGATACATACACATACATCTTTCGAGGATACATACACATACATCTTTCGAGGATACATACACATATACATTTTTCAAGTGAAAGTTACTTTTACTGGCAAGTATCATACTCTTGGAAATTTAAGAGAATGTAAGACAATATGATAAAAATAACATAATTGACGTGAATTTGTTTATGGTGCTATCAGATTTAGGGTTTGATTGAAGATTTAAATCTTCAACCTCAATCACAAATGGGCTAAACAAATTAATTCAGCGAATTAGGCCTCGAACCCTTACCACCTTAAAATGCACAATAAAGAATTGATAGTTGAATTCCATATCATAATAGAATCTTAATGAACAGATTGTACTCATATCAGTATGCAATCTGATTAGCATTTATTCAGATTAACATAGTAAAGCAACAAAGCAATACTGATAGGTGCAACAATTAAGCAACAAAGCAATACTGATAGGTGCAACAATTGAGCAACAAAGCAATATTGATAGGTGCTAAACAATACAATATCAGGCTTGAATGGTTATCATAATTGAGCGACAGAAAGGCTTATTAGCATGCAAGTCTACCGGTTCAAGGCCAAACTCGCAAAATTAACTGTTATGATCATTTTTTCACCCATTATCATCATCGAGCAACGTCAAGGCAGCAAGGTGAGTTTCCATGACAGCAAGGTGAGTTTCCATGACAAATATGCAAATTAAGCAACTTGAAGCATACATACAAATATGCATATATTCTAACACAAGCATACAAACCACTAAGAAGCTGGATGAGCACAGCGGAGCAATTTAGCACTTTCTAATAACAGTGGAGCAATTTAGCAACTAAGAAGCTGAATGAGCACAGTGAGGGTACTTCATCAACTTATTGATTTCTAATAACACTTTGTAATAACAGTGGAGCAATTTATCAACTATAGAGCAATTTAGCACCTGTGCCCGATTCAACTTCATCAGCGCCAAGTGCTAGATTTGCTCATGCCACTGTCACCATATTCAAGATTAAGTGATACATACAATCCTTATGTTAATCCCCACAACCACATTCAAAACTTTGCACACTAGACGAAAGCGGCTTGGACATAGCACAACCACAGCACAGAAAAATCCCCACAAGCTCCTCACGAGCAGCATCACACATCAGACATTTTTCATATTGGACGAGAAATCAAACAGGGGATGGCAAAAAGGAACGAACCGGGGAAAGGTCGATGCCGATGGAGAGGTAGCGGAGGGGAGGCCTGAGGCGGCAACGACCACGGGGCAGAGCCGGCGACAGCGTGGGGAGGGGATGCGATGGCGGCGACGGCGGCGAAGGGATGCGACGGCCTCGACTACGGGGAGGACGAGACAGCGGCGGAGAGGATGCGGCAACGACGGGGAGGCCCGAGGCGGCGACGGGGAGGCTCGATGCAGCCGAAGGCGCGGAGGTTGGGAGGTGAAGGTGGCGGAGATGCAAGTGACAGGAGAAGGGAAATGGTTGGGTGCGGCAGTGATATTTATAGGGGTGGACTATCACTGTCGGGTCCTAACATAACCGGCAGTGATATCATATCACTGCCGGGTCATAAAGATAGCCGGTAGTGACAGTACACTATCATTGTCGGTTCTACTAAAACCCGACAGTGATATATAGTATCACTGCCGGATTTTAAAAGAACCGGCAGTGATAATGACATTATCACTACCGGTTCTACTAAAACCCGACAGTGATATATAGTAACACTGCCGGATTTTAAAAGAACCGGCAGTGATAAGGACACTATCACTGTCGGCTCTCTTTAACCCCGGCAGTGATACTTCGTATTCCTGCCGGTTTTTACTAGAACCGACAGTGATAAGTCACTATCACTGCCGGAGATATTTGTATACCGGCAGTAGTACTAAGTATCACTGCCGGGTTAAAGTGAACCGACAGTGATATATACAGTAGAACTTCAAGTTTATTTCATTTCACAGATCGACGAAATACTATCAAATTTGATCCGAATAATCTGAAAAATTTTTGAGGCATACTACAGGACATGTAATATGTCATATAAATATTTTCCCCTAATTTTGACTAACAGGAAAATTCAGAAAAACCAAATTGCTCACTGTTTTAATAGTTCAAAAATCAAATAGTGCTAAAAAAATTCATATTAAGTCTTACAAATTTCAAATTTTGAAATAATAAATAAATTGTAGATGGACCAAAGGAGGATGCATGACACGGATGATGTGACTTGTAACAATTCACACAATGCAGTCCAATCCATTACCTCATATAATACATTAATTGTTACACAAAAGAAAATAAACATGTTGTTCGTACGAAAGAAAGCATCTTTAATTTGAACAACTAAGCTACGATTCGACCTTCGTTATGATCGCAGCGTACGTACGTAGCTTCGTCACTATCTTCCATGAGACTTAGTTCAACGTTCTCTCCGAAAGGAGGAAGCTCATCGAACTGGTTGTATTCTTCCTCGTCGACAACATTCTGAACTCCGACAATCCTTCTTTTTCCTTGAATAACCACGTGGCGTTCCTTGTTACCCGGGTCAGTTACAAAGAGGATTTGTGTAACATAATTAGCAAGTACGAATGGCTCTTCCCTGTATCCGACGAGTTTGAGGTCTACGGTAGTGATACCGTATTTGTCGATGTTAACACCCCCTGGAAGCCTGACCCATTGGCACTGAAAGAGAGGAACCTTCAAAGGTCCATACCGTATTTTGATATATTTTTACTATATCAAAATACATCAATATTTTTTCATTATGTAAATATCCATCTTCCAATTTTTAAATATTCACAAAATAATAAATAATTGTAAATAGTTACGATATATTTTGACTATGTTCAAATACATCAACCTTTTTCATTATGTAAATATCAATGTAACATTTTTTTATTATTTTATAAAATGAAAATAATTGTAAATACTTAGGATATATTTTTACTATATCAAAATACATCAATCTTTTTTCATTATGTAAATATCCATCTTCCAATTTTTAAATATTCACAAAATAATAAATAATTGTAAATAGTTAGGATACATTTTGACTATATTAAAATACATCAACCTTTTTTCATTATGTAAATATCCATGTAGCATTTGTTTTCCAAAATTTCAGCATACATCAACCTTTTTTCAATTTGTAAATATCCATCTCGCAAATTTATTAATTTGCAAAATAGAAAATAGTTGTGAATAATTAGGACATATTTTTATTATATTAAAAATATCTAGGTAGCAATTTTTAAATTACTTTCATATTTGATAATATCAATGTTGCAATTTTTTAATGACTTTAATTATTGAGAGTAAGCATATAAATGAAAATACAGGATATATTTGGTAATATATCGATTTACAAATGTATCTTGCAATTTTCATTATTGCAAAATTCACCTAGCCATTTTCACCATTCAAAAATCCACTAAATCACTGAAATGAATAAGAATTCTAATGATCTAAATCTAAAACAATCTACAAAGTAAAATCCAACTACAAATATAATGTTATTAAAATTAATAACCTTGAAAACAAGTAGATATGAATTTTAGTACGATTTTCGGCAGCAAGTGGACACAATAATGGAGCAGAGACTCCTCTGTTATGCTCGATTGGTCGGGGGGAAGGGATGGCAGGCATATAAAGGACTTATCACTGCCGGTTCTGCCCAGAACCGGCAGTGATAGGGCTCGCATTGCACGGGAAAATAAAATTAGGCGGAAAAATAAATATCACTGCCAGTTTTGGTTTAAAACCGGCAGTGAAAATCCCAATATCACTGCTGGTTAAAACAAGAACCGACAGTGATATATCACTACCGGTTTTATATATAAACCGGCAGTGATATGAGTTTATCACTGCCGGTTGTTTCTACGAACCGGCAGTGATAAGTTCACCCCGCTGGCTCAACTTTCGAACCGACAGTGATATGCATGTTCTCACTGCCGGCTCTGTCATAACCGGCTGTGATCTGCCGGTAAAGATGTGCTATTCTGTAGTAGTGAAAGCTTGAACTCGTGGCCTTTGCAATTCTTTTAGGCGTGTCCAAAAATACACCGGTTCGGAACATCCAAACATTCCTCCATGCTTGGGCGATGACGCGCAGAAGTCAATGCTGGGGAGAACAAGCACCTTTCGTAACATTCATGTACGTACGCTACATAATTTTATTTATGCCGCACCCAAGAATTCCTCCTCATCACATAGATATGTTAACACATAGCCTGCCGAAATCATTGGTAAAGCACATGGGATGTAATTATCCTTGATGCATATTAATTATAACCTTCTCTCTCAATTATAACCTAAAATGGATAATTGCCTTTCCTTAGCAAGCTCAGATATCGATGATATAGATACATGTCATGTTACGATCGACGCGCTGGTGAACTGTCCTCGGCGCCGTCTATTTTGTTTTTAGACATGTTCGTTTGAAGCCGCGCGTCAATGCCTCAATGCATATAGATGCATGTTCATTTGTTAATGGGCGCGGCTGTACTGGGGTGGAAGGTAGCACATGGCTGTATACACAGAAACAGGTTGTCACGCTGAGACGTGACCAAGTTTACGTAACCGGCGCCTCTATAAATACAGGGAATTGCAAGAACATGCTCATCCATCCATTTCATCCTAGATCACTTAACCAGTACCAAAACATATTCCTCTGGAGCCACATAATTGAAGCTTTGATTGTATAATTGATTAAGCGAGTCCATGATGAAGATGGGCAACGTCGGCGTGCTCACCGGGGTTGAGGGAGAGATCAGGAAGAAGTGCTACATCGTCAACCAGGCTAGCTAGCTATTTTAGCTTACTAAAGATTACGTCGATTCTTAATTGCAACTGCGTGATATATATGGTGCATGTCTGTCTGTTATTAATCATTGTATTATGTTAATTATTATTATTTTTCAGTACATTAGTTCTTTTCAGTACTTCTTCCTATAGGTCAGTGATGTTTTCCATTAATTGTCAAATGGGAAACAAGACTACTAATTAATATCCAAGTCACTACACGTCCATCGGTCTATCTAGGTAAAGAAACACTCTTGAAACTCTTCTACTAGGCAACAATTTACAGCCCATCTTTTTTTAATAGAATTCATTAAAGTCTCCAATTTTACTACCAAGAAACATCTAGCTTCACTAAGGCTCTATTAATATCGTAATTATCAAGGTTATAATCTTGAGTCTTCACAATGCACTACACTGGAAAAGGTCATCAGTGACGGTTCATAACTGCCATCAGTGACGGTTATTGAACCGCCACAGATATAGTGCCATCGATAATCGAGATTATCGGTGGCGGTTTTCTAACCGCCACAGATAAGTGTTATCTCGTGACGGTTCTACACACTAACCGCCACAGATAACAATACTATACGTGGCGGTTCTATCCACCAACCGCCACAGATAACTACACTATATCGTGACGGTTCTTTCCTACAACCGCCACAGATAACTATATTATCTGTGGCGGTTCTATACACCAATCGCCACAGATAACTATATTATCGTGGCGGTTCTATCCACCAACCGCCACAGATAGTACCCGACCAAAAAATAAAAACTGCATTTTGGGCTAGCCTCAGTGTTGCTAGCCATGCCCTCTCAAACATATAATACATCATCACAGATTTTGCATATATCTGATTATAATGTACAACAATCACAGATTTCGATATACACAACTACAATATAATACATCAATCACAATTGCAATTTTGCATACACAATTATAATGTACAACAATCACAGATTTTGCATATACACAACTACAATATAATACATCAATCACAATTACATATAATACATCAATCACAATTACAATCACAGATTTTGCATATACACAATTACAATGTACAATTAAAGTGTCTCATGCATGAGGCGCTCGATCATGGTGATGGTGTAGGGCATGCCTCCCACTGGACTCGCTTCCTTCTCGATTCAAGATCTTTGCATCAATATTTCTCAGAGTATGTAAATGAAGTCATTATATATCATACTATGGAAAGCTAAATAGATCATTTTAGTTGTATCACAAATCTAGCCGATCCATTGCCGTCTTATTCCATGTGAATGCCGTGGCATCCTCCAGATGTTGTACATGCATTAGCTAGTTTATACTCCTCTATTTTTGAATATGTGACATTCTATTTTTCAATTTTTATTCCTAAATACATATCATTCTACAATTTTGATCCTACTTTTTACTATTTTTCCTTCTATAATCTCCATTTAGCTATTTTTAATGGCATTTACTATCATACATTAGAGTAAAACACACCATCTAAAAATATAAGGACCATGTAATCAAATCTCTTATGAATGGACGGTAAAGATGCAAAAGGAAACTTCGGCAACTAAATTAAGCAATCAAATAAACCTCTTTGTAATGGTGCAGTTTTGGGCTGAGCTCTTTCCGTATTCATCCATCACCCACGCCAATAAAAAGCTCTACTAGCCATCATGAAAGGGCACGGAGAAAAGCAATAGAGGAGAGCTCCTCGCCTAGAGCGCACGCACACACACACACCACCCATCAACACACACACACGCACGGGAGAAGGGCAACAACACAAGCGCAGATCAATCACAACTTCTTAAATGAAATGACAGAAATTAGAACATGTGCAAGCCATGCCATCCAATACTAAACTTGACATTCAATGAAACATCAATTTACACCACTGTAAGAAAAAAATTAACTAGTTTTGTGAACTATAAGCCTACGAGTCTTCACTGTTGGTAGGGGCCTCAGGAGGTGGCACATGAGTATGGAAGACTTCATCGTTATTATCTGGGTCATGAAACTCACCGTTCTTGTTGAGTACTTCCTTCATGATGAAGTAGGCGAGCTGTCCCTGAATGCCTTGGATTTCATTTGGAACCAGTCCTCCCGTAGGCAACTTCAAACGCTATAGATAGAAAAAGTTTGTCTTAAGAGCTTATATAGAGAATGAGATGTGCAAATCAATGTGTGATGTTAGCGTGACAAACCTCTATGTCATTGTTTACTATTGTAGAGCCTAAGATTTTGCGCATGTATTGGCACACGAAGTAACCACATAAATTTGTTCCTGGCGGCTGCTTGTGGCACTGCAAAAAATTGAATAAACTTATACGACATTGAAGGAGTTATTGACTACGAGGTGCGATATAGGAAAATTGTTTTTGTGCGTACCGAAAATTTAGTACGGATTGTCAGTGATTTATGGAAAGGACGGTGTCTCGAGCACTTTTTACAATATGCTTTGAAGGCCCTATTCACTAGACTTGTCATATCTTTGTAGTCTTTTGGATCTTTGTCCCGCGGGTCCAAGATCAGCATCTTGCTTTTATCTGGAGTAATTACTACGAGAATCCAGTGGAAACTACATACACATGTATGATGCCGTAGTCATTAGTCCTAACCTGAGCAAAGAACGAGATCAACAAGTAGTTGAACTAGCTAGTGAGCCACTTACTTGAAATTTTATGGTAAAAGTATGAACTCCTTGTCTTGGAGTTTGATGAGAGCGTTATATACGTAGTCCTCGACCTCCTTTGGTACTCTTTTGATTTTCGGTCGCAAACCGCTCCGGATCGAGGAACGCCATCGCCCTTTGGTTCTTTTTAGTTCGATCAACTCGTATCTACATAACAAATGATTTAGACATCACATTTATCGGTATTACATGAATGGAGACAATGATTTTTATATTGGACATTTACAATGACCAAAGATCTCATAAGAGACACGCCGAGGGCATCTTGATAGTACATGTTGTGCAACTCATGAATTCTATCATGAAGCAGCCAATCCCCTCATGGTGGAAATGTTCCTCTCTGAAAATGGCGTGATCACCTTCGGAGTACATGTTGGTTCGATCGCCCATATACCATTCATGTAATCGCCTTTAGCTGCATCGTTAGACTATCAAGCTTTGAAGGGGTGACAAACGGCTTCCCCATTTCGTATTTCAGTCTTTCTTCAGCAGCTTGTCCTTTGGAGACCGCTTTACCCATACTTTTCTCGCACACAACATCATACTCTGTTCTGGCTTCGCCTGACCTCGCTGATATGGCTTGTCTATTCTGCCATGCCTTCAGAGGATGGTTTTTAAGTCGGTCAACTGAAGTTGTCGCACTAACTTTTGTACGCTGATGTGTTGGTGACGACTGTGCGAGGTTTATCAGAGGACAGCCGCGTGTTCATCGCAGGAGAGGCCGGCAGGTTCACTGCAGGAGAGGCTGGCAGGGTCACCTCAGGAGGGGCTGGCAGGTTCACCTCAGGAGGAACAGGCACTTCATGATGGTCCAAGTTGATGTCACGTTTGCGCCACTGGATGAATGAGTGGACGGCACTTCCTAGAGTTGTAACCTCGCTGCTCGGGGCATTTCTAGCCCGAGGTTGGCAACCGGGATTAACCGTGTCCACCGACCTTTGCATATCCCGGCGCTTATCGCAGAGTTGTGCAATACACCTCCTTCTTGGCATGGGTACGCTATGCCCGTATCACCGAATGAATATGTTCATGACGGGCAAAGTGAGTCGGCACGGTGTGGGGTCATGTATGTCGCCCACGTGATAATGACCCATGTCCCGTTTCTACAAGTGGGCGAATGCACAACCGCCGCGACGATTCGGAGGGCTAGTCGTAATAATGTTCTCGGCTTATGATCGCTCATGGCTTGTTGTACTTGTCGTTGTACTTGTTGTTCTATTGTGCCTTGTAATTCTCAAACATCTTTTCCTTCATCATTTCTATTTCGCAAACGCTTCTCTAGCTCTCTTCGACTCTTGTAAGTGTGAAGGTGCTCGAATCTCGCCTTCCACGGAACCTTAACCCCGACACCTCGTGTCCGCCCGTGATGCTCCTTGTTTCCCGTGGCACGTGTTAGTTCATCGCTCTCCCTATCCGTTGGAATGTTCCTTGGGAAGACTCGACGACTGACTCCCGGACCCTTTGCGATATTGCTTCGTCATCGCTATTTCTGAAGGATAAGCCCCCACCAGACGTGACACTTGCCCTCGCTAGCACATAGTGCTTGACTCGGTCTCGTAGTCCGGCCAATTGACTTGTACCACCGATCGTAATGATTCGCTTCGCCTCTCCCATTGAGGGATTTTACCAATGCACTCCACCCGCATCAAGTCCGTGTGGATGGATGTTCCTTCTTCCGATGTTTATGTGATCCTCGCTGGACTTCTTTGGTGCTTCACTTTGCTTCATCGACACGAAATCATCCCAATATGGTTCTAAGTTTGGGTAGTCCCCGATGGCCGATCGATTTTTCTTCACATAAGTAGTATTCAGCCTGGCCTTGAAGTTCCTCCATGCCGCATCCATGGTCATCAACGCATCCCGACGCACGCGTGTTCATCTTCTTCGGGAATTCAAGGTTTGTTTGAGCTCCGCTCATAGATCCATTTTGATGGTCTCGGCACTTTGTGCCAATCCAAAAGGTGATTGGCACTCTCTCCTTGCGATATACCCGCAGGTTGTTCTGTACTTTGCTACGAACTTTGGCGTTGCAATAGGGGCCCCAGCTTCTGAGACCTCCGAGATGGTATACCGACCTTCGGGCTTCTTATTTCTTCCTCGGCCACGAGATCTTGCCACGGGTATGTCAGCATCGGCGGCAACAGCGGTGGTTGGGTGGAGGTTGAGGAACCTGCTAGGGCTAGGCTAGGCTCGGCTCGGGTGGATTGCTCCTCCATATCACCTTGGATGTGCGAATCGAAAGAGGTAAAGTATGGAACCATTAGAATTTGGCGGTCATTTGGGTTAAGTGCGGAAGTTTAACTCAAAACCGAAAGAGGTAAAGTATGGAAATCTGTTTTTCATTTCATATTTCTGTAAATTTTACATGCCATGTTTAGATACGCTGGGATGTGCGAACTATGTTGGTGGAAAAGTTGTGCAATTGCACCTTTACGACGATGTTCTTCCTAGATAACGTTGGAAAAAGCCTAGCATCGACCTTTTCTATCTAACACAAGAATTTTCCCTTATATCGATAGCCAATTAGTATTTGTAAGTATGCAAAACCGTAATATATATGATGATACTCCTCCAGTCACAAATATATAATGATGATACTCCTCCAGTCACAAATATATAATGATACCAATTGATGATCGCTTTATTTGATGGGTACAAATAATTAAGTACTTGTGTTTGCAGATCCGGATGGATGGATGCTTAACTTAATTTGGATTTCATAGCATTTTGTGTGTTGTGTTTGAGGTAATGAACTAAGAGAGAGAATAAAGATGGCTAACAAAAGAGCCTCTCTCGATAGCCAATTAGTATTGGTAAGTATGCAAAACCGTAAGCAAGTAATCCGAATATAAATTACCACTTAATGTAGTAGATTTATTCCTAAGCAAAGACTAAGTCAAATTTGTTGTTAAGTATGCAAAATAGTAAGCAATTTATTCTTAAGCAACACAAAGTCAAATGTAGCACAAGAAATAAAGATAATCGCACAACTATCACACTACTATTTCTAATTTGATACTTGTTTATTGATAGATTATGCGGATGAATATGATATGGTTTTCCAAGATTTTAATGGTCTAAACAAGACACTAGTCAACATAAGCAAATTTAGGGCCTTGATTATATTAAATTACCCATCCGGATGTTTAACTACAACGAACTCGATGTTAAAAGGAAATCAAGGTAGTCAACTTAAAAGTCGATGGAATTAATATCAAGGCAATCAACTTAAAAGTAAATAGTGGCAATGAAAATGTTTTAACCTTGGAGCAATAAGCCAACAATCGATTCCTAATCTCTCGCTACTAACACAAACAAAGTGTTCTCACTACTCTTATAAATTTTCGTAATATTGCTTATCAAGAAAATGCATATGTATAATTACAACAAAAGATTAGAAAGTTGAGTAAACAATTACGCTTATACTTTCGAATGAATGGATTTTGCTCATGTGCATACATGAGAAAATTAAAGATCGATCAATGCAGAATATACAAGATTTCCCTTTTCTTTCTAGCTAACCTATTTAAAAATAGCTAACCTATTTAAAAATTAAAGACTGCACTGAATGCAGCAATACACAAATATTTATTGTAGTGGAACAATAATTTAGATCAAGATAAGCATATAAGTCTCATTGTTAGCAGGACCTTGTAAAGTGCAATTCAAGTATCAGATCCATTTCATTGCCTCTCGAAAATAACAAGTAATGCAGTCAGTAGTTGTAACACCAAAAGGCTAGCCTATAGGAATATTGCTATGAATATTGCCATTTCAGAGCCCTCTTTGATTGGAACCTTGTATAGAACCTTACTATGTGCTCGCTTTTGTAGTAAGTCAGCCTTTAATTTAGTTCTATACAAAATGGCAAAAGTAAAAGAATCATTCATGCACTCACTCTACTGTCATGAATCATATGTCCGTAGGTCTATACAAAAATGGCAAAAGCAAAAGAAGTTAAACCGAGATTGACCACCTTTCGTTGGCTCCGCCATAAGCCTACAATAGCTATTGCAAGATGAGCACTAGCAAAACCCAATCAACATGGCCAAATATTGGCCAACATCTCGCAAGTTACGCTACAAACCAAACAAGCGTGGGGGTCGTGGCGTGGCGGCGCCCCGGCGCGCTGGGGGGCGGCGTATGGGCGGAGTAGGGGCGGCGTCGGGGTGGCGTCCGGGCGGAGTAGGGAACGCGCGGCGCGCGGCGAGGCGCGCCGGGCTTGGTGAGAAGAGTGAAGCGGCAGGAGTCTAAGGGTTTAGGCAACAGCGGTAAAAGCGACATTTCATATGTGGGATCTGTGGCGGTTCTTAACAAGAACCGCCATCGATATTATCTGTGGCGGTTCTTTATACGAACCGCCATCGATACATATATTATCTCGTGGCGGTTCTTTATACGAACCGCCATCGATAATGTATCGTGGCGGTTCTTCACAAGAACCACCATCAAACATATATTATCGTGGCGGTTCTTTGTACTAACCGCCATCGATAGAGATCGCTGGCGGTTCTTTTGAAGAACCGCCATCGATAAAATTATCCTAACATAATTCTAATACAGTAATATACCGTACATAATCCTAATATATTAATGACCTTATATAATCCTAATAAATTTTATATACCCTATGTAATCCTGCTAAATATTACATACCCTATATAATCCAAATATAGTAATGACCCTACATAATCCTAATGTATTAATGACCTTATATAATCCTAGTAAATATTATATACCCTATATAATCCTAATATATTAATGACCCTATATAATCCTAATATATTAATGACCCTATAATCCTAATACAGTAATGACAATATATAATTCTAATATAGTACTATACCCTATGTAATCCAAATATATTAATGACCCACATTTCCATTACTCCACACAAATGCATAACACCATATTTCCATTACTCCATACAAATGCATATTGTTTACATCACATTGCCATTACTCGATATAGCTAATTATTTTCTTTCACAATTTGCCCTTGTTCATGATCGTCGCGATGATAGGTAGCTTCTCGAGTGGTTTCTTCCTCGAGCCCGATGTTGCCATCTACGAAAGGAGGCAACTCGTCAAACTGGTTGTACTCATCCTCATCCACGACATTCTCAACTCCGACGATCCTTCTTTTCCCTCAAGAACTACATGCCGCTTCTTATCCGCCGGGTCGATTACATAGAAGACTTGTAGCAAGCTGGGAAGGTAAAGTCGGCCTTTCCCGTTGTCTCGAGGATGTAGCTCAGCTCTGATTTTCATATCTTCCAGGTCCCTTCGTGCCTTTAGTCCGTCCTTAGTTTTGCTAGGAATATTCAAAGAAAATACCAATCAAGTCATCACATACATTTTTCTACATGCATGACGTCTATGCAAAGTTGTCGAACTTCTAAGTCCTTCCAATAGGGTAAGTTCCAAAATATCGATCTCTTCTTCCACGTGATCTTCTCAGTACGAGACCTCGATTTATTATTACTCTCTCCCTTTCCAAGTACAACATTAATATCCTTAACCATATCATATACCTCTTCCCCACGAGGAGGCCTTAGAGCTATACCATCCTCTTTTGTCCCGTTGAATTGTTTCTTCATATTGCGGTTGGGGTGATTCTCATGAAGGAACTCGGTGATGCATGTACACTTTTTCTCGAGTTATTGAGCCACACACTTGCGGTTTCATCCATGCAATGGGGCATGCTTTGGCCCCTTTACAAGACGACCGGATAGGTTACCAAGGGTGGAAATCATTGATGGTGCAAAACAACAATGCGTGTAGGGTGAAGTACTCGCTTGTACTCATCCCATACCTATACACCTTCGCTCCACAAGATCACAAGATCTTCCACCAATGGTTATAGGTATACATCAATATCATTGCCAGTTGTCTCGGCCCTTGGATAAGCAAATGACATCATAATGTACTTTCGCTTCATACACAACCAAGGAGGAAGGTTATAGATACAGAGAGTCACGGGCCAAGTGCTATGAATACTACTCATGTTACCGAAAGGATTCATTCCATCCGTACTCAACCCAAACCTTACATTCCTCGGTTCATTCCCAAGTCCATCCTAAAGAGCCTATCGATGGTTCTCCACCGCGTAATCGCAGGTGTCTCACTTTCCATCCTTTTACGCTCTTCCGAGTGCCATCGCATCGCTTGGGCATGCTTTTGTTTCAAATAAATGCTTCAACCGAGGTATTACCGTAAATACCACACCACTTTAGCGGAGCTCCTTTCTTCACCACGGTGCCTCATTGTCATGGCCTTTACGCATGTATCGCGATGATTTGCACATCGACATACATGCATGTCTCAGTATACTCTTTGCGATAGAGTATACAATCGCTTGGACATGCATGTATTCTTTCTACTTCCAATCCCAATGGAATACAACCTTCTTAGCTAAATAAGTGGTTATCGCAATACGCTTCCATCCGAAGCATGTCCGCTAAGAGATGTAATAGCGCCGTGAAACTTTTATCTGACCAACCATTGCTTGCCTTCAATTTTAGAAGTGAAAGCACGGTGTGCAACTTTGTGTATTCCTCCTGCAACCGGGAACAAAGGTGTGTCCGAGTCGCCCAACAAACCCTTGAATTGATTAAACTCTCTAACTAGTGTAGTTCCTTCGCATCGCGCAACATCCGAGCAAGATTATTATCGCCATCAATGTCCAACCTATCCTCATCGATCCATAATCGATGTCACCGCCATAATGCCTTCTCCATCATCCAATACGTTATCACCTTCATGTATGTTTTCCTCTTCACCGTGACTTGTCCAACGTGTATAGCCAAGTACAAAACCTCTTCGAATCAAGTGCAAGTGGATGTGCTCTTTGTCTGAAAACATTTTCTCATTCTTGCAATCAATGCATGGACAATGTATGTACTCCATCTTCTTGTGCAACTTATTCTCCTCAGCGGCTCTTAGAAAAGCAGATACCCCATCGATGTAATCTCGGCTGTAACGGTTCGCATTGTACATCCATCTTCGGTCCATCTAAAATTAATTAACATATAAAAATTGATTAAAAACTAATCTAATTACTTATCATCTAAATGAGCTAGATAATAAATTCATCATCTAAAAATGATGAGCATCCACCTACCAAATTAGCTAAAATTTCATGTATATTAATATCCAATAATCTTAATTAAATAAATTTAATATATGTCCGCACTAATGGAACCAAATTAATAGTAATTAAAAACTAATCAATACTTTTCCAGTAAAGAAGCTAGATAATAAATTCATCATCTAAAAATGATGAGCACCCACCTACCAAATTAACTAAAATTTCATTTATATTAATACCCAATAATCTTAATTAAATAAATTTATTATATGCAAGATGTATATGTCCGTACACTAATGGAACCAAATTAATAGTAATTAAAAAACTAATCTAATTACTTATCATCTAAAGGAGCTAGATAATAAATTCATAAATATGTAAGATGTATATGTCCGTACACTAATAGAACCCAATTAATAGTAATTAAAAAACCAATCTAATTACTTATCATCTAAAGGAGCTAGATAATAAATTCATCATGTATCAAATTAACTTAAAATGCAATTAAATTAAATATATGCTTAATCATAATTCATCATCTATGAAAGGAACACAACATCATCTAATGAACCTAGCTAGGAAATAAATTCATCAACTACAAAATGGTAGCTAAATAAAAATAAACAAAATCTAAACTTTTCATCTCATCTACATATAAACCCTAATTAAACTTGGTTTAAAAATTAAATTGCAACAAGATTAACACAAATCAAGAGAGGAGAAAAAATAACTCACCAAGGAACAACTAGAGGAAGTACAAGCACAAGAATTGAGAAAACGAAATCTAAAATTTAGAAGTTTTGGTTTGCTCTCGGAGGAAGAAGACCTAGTGTTGCATCGACCACCTATTTATAGGCAATATTATCGATGGCGGTTTTTAACTAGAACCGCCATCGATAATATTATCTGTGGCGGTTCTATCCTCGAACCGCCATCGATAATTCATTATCGCGGCGGTTCGAGGATAGAACCGCCACGATAATCAATAGAATCGATGGCGGTTGGAGGATAGCACCGCCATCGATAACATAGTTATCGCGACGGTTCTAGCCTCCAACCGCCATCGATAATGTATTTAGTTATCGCGGCGTTCTATCTCGAACCGCCATCGATAATTCATTATCAGTGGCGGTTAGAGGATAGAACCGCCACTGATATTTTTCCCGCCATTTTTGAAATAGAACCGCCACCGATAATTATTTTTGTGGCGGTTCGAAAAAAACGCCACAAATAGACCGTCACCTATTGCAGGTTTTGGCGTAGTGGTGTCACTACTACAGAAAGGGTCATCGCTGCACGGTTCGAATCGCCATCACGCACGGTTTTCCAACCGCTCAGAACCATGTGTCGTTGATGTTATTGAACATCACTAACGGTTTATGAACCGCTCGTGATAGAACATATCACGCACGGTTTTAAACTAAAACCGCTCGATGTGCAAACATCACGACGGTTTTACTAAGAACCGCTCAGGATAATAATTATCACGCACGGTTTTACTATGAACCGCCTGTGATGTTACTTTTGGAAGCAAAAAAATATTGTCACGCGGATGATATTTCGTGATCCACCGCTCTGTGCTAGTTCAAAAATAATGGAAGAGCTAATGGATGTGAGATATCTAATGTCCCCGCTTTAAAAATGCAAAATCGATTTAAAAAAACTTTGAGGCCGCTTTGAGGCCCTAAAAGACGCTTTTTCGAGATTGACATTTTTTCCGAGCCTCGTTTAAGGTCCCCATTTTTTATAATGAATACCAGAAATGGATACCATGTGCATACAGTACTAGTCCCATGATCAGTAGCTAGTACGCACAAATACAAATTGATACCACACCATACACAAACTTTATTACACAGCGGAAGTAAGGTTACATAATATTTTTACAATACCAAAAAGTAAACACAGCAGTGGAGACAATTTCTTGTAGTATGCCTTTTTAAACCCATTGTTCCATAGGCAACTGACAAGGGAAATCCTTAGAAAAATTCATCATTAAATTCCCCGTATCCTGCATCAACGTATGAGTCGTCGGGGTAATCTGATTCTTCACCTAAAAACATCAACATAGGCAAGTTGAGTACTTACGTACTCGCAAGACTTTTGCAATTCCTAAAATACATGCAGGTCATTTCCATGGACGGCTATTAAGGTTAATTTACAGAAAGCCAGTTTGAAATATAAATACAGAATTGTAATAAAATTTGCTTAAAAGCAGATTAGTTAAAATGACAGTAAGTAAGTGCGAATAAATAAAAATTTTGAATCTGGGTAAAATGACCATAATGAAAACCAGTTCTACTAACACACAGTAGAGTTTACCAACACACGGTAGAAACCGCATTTTATGAAAATAAACAAAACTGCTAAATATGTGATGACTTTACCAAGTGTCCATTATCATGACACAAAGCAAATCGATTTGTTTTACACTCTACAGAGGTATACAATTTTCCCACAAGACCGGATGACTCTTTGAGCAATCGATATTAGCACACTTCCTTTGGTGTGCCGCAGAGAGTCATGTTATAACTGTTACATTATTTAATCCTGACTTTGTACCATCACGGTGACGATAAACCCATTCTGTGGCGTAAGAACTCAGAGCATAGAAATGATGGAACTACCCACACTACGGCGTACACCGTTATATTGGTAGACGTTTATTCCATGATCACCTCGGTGTGGACGTCCCGTCGAGCAATTCATTAAGAAACAGCTCGTACTACTCCGACCTTCAAAGTGCAAAGCTAGTTTTAAACAACTTAATAAGTTAGAGTGCCCCATACCAGTACTTGTGGTTGTATGATAATTCTTGGCTTGAAAACAACCCATAGTTCGGTCGTTAACTCGACACGGGCAATAATCTCCACCCTACACTACGTGCAAAGACATATACTCCCGGCTGTTGCCAATAATTGCCCGCATCTAAACCATAGTTTTATTTTCATTTTTCCAACCAAAATACCAACTATAAAATGGTCATACCCATTAAATGTCATATGCAACATCTTTAGTCATGTCATAGTTTTATGTTGCTTTAAGCATGGCTAAGCTCGATACTAAGTGTAAGTGACCCATATTGACATCAAATAATGTCTATGACGTTCTAGGGTTTTCAAGGTTCACAAATCCATACTTATCAAGGAAGTTCTATAAAACTACAGGTACAACCACCAATTTTCCATAATATAGCAGAATTTAATAAAAATAAAGTATGCAGTAAAACAATTAATGAAGATATTTATAAAGCTGGGATCAATATGATCAAAGGGGATGCTTGCCTTGTTGATTTTCCTCAACGTCGAATTCCTGTTCGTCGAATGTACCGGGTTCGTCGAGTTCTACACGTCGTACGGCAACACATAAAATATACCAAATTTCAATAGGGAAAAAATAAATCAGATGAAAATATTCAAATAAAATAACTTCACAAATTCATAAATGGTTACATGAAATATTTGTTCTTATTTGCAATTTAAAGATTTAATCTATTTGAATCATTATTATTGCATTATTTTAACACATATTTAACAACTTAAATTTTTCTTATAACAAACCCTAAGTATTTTTGCATATTAAGGTTCCTGAAGTTATAAGGAATCTATCAAAATTTATTTTACTAAATTTGGTGGTCATTTGCAAAATTTTCATTTATGACATATTTCTAACTCTTAATTTGAATTTAAATTCAAAATTCAAATAAAATTTAATTCTGAAATATTTTTGCATATTCTGAATCTACATGATTTTATATGAATTTAAAATTTTATTTCACACAATTTGGATTGATGATTCAAAAGATATTCAAGTTTGCATATTGTAGGTTTTTTAAAATACTGAAAATTAGAAATATGCCGAAAACGGAAAGTACGCTTTCACTAAGGAAAGAGCGCTTTCCCTTTTCGGCGATACCGCACCGAGGTGCCGATAACCGGCACATCCGCGTTGGCTTGTGCATGCGTAGGGCGGCCGACGCTGGGCTCGCGCGTCGCGACGACGCGAGGTCGACAGGGGCCACTTGGCAATGCAGACGGCCAAAGCAAGCGATCGACCACTGGGCCAAAGAATTTTCTTTCTCCAACTTCGGACCAGAAAAGAGGGGTTCGGCATTTTCTTCCATACAACACTTCAAAAGGCGATATTTGAAACTAGATTGGAAACTGTTATTATAAAAGAATTCAACAAAAGCCAAACTTTTCTCCCAATTAGAGCCATATGACAACACACAGGCTCTTAACATGTCTTCCAAAATTTGATTGGTTCTTTCCGTTTGTCCATCTGTCTGAGGATGATAAGCCGTACTGAAGTTCAGCTTAGTACCTAGAAGACGGTGCAAATTTTCCCAGAAACGAGAAGTAAACTGGGAACCTCGGTCAAAAACAATTGTCTTTGGAATGCCATGAAGACGAACAATATTCTCCAGATATAATTTGGCGAGCTTATCTCCAGAATGAGTAGTCTTGACCGGAATAAAGTGAGCTACTTTAGTTAAGCGGTCAACGATTACCCATATGGAATCATGTCCCTTCGTGGTCCTTGGAAAACCAGTAATGAAGTCCATGCTGACGTCTTCCTACTTCCACTCTGGAATCTTCAAAGGTTGGAGAAGTCCAACGGGACGTTGATGCTCGGCTTTGACACGCTGACATACATCGCATATTGCGACATATGCTGCAATATCCTTTTTCAAACCGGGCCACCAATATTACCGTCGGAGGTCTTGATACATCTTTGTACTTCCAGGGTGAATTGAGAGGGGAGACTCATGGGCTTCTTTGAGGATCAACTCTTTCAATTCCGGATCATCAGGAACATAAATTCGATTCTAACATAAGCACTTCATCCGACTTTCATGAAATTTGATTCATTTCTTGCTTCAACTCTTCACGGATTTTGATAATGGCTTCATCTTTGAGTTGAGCGGCTTTAATTTGGGACTTAAGGGTTGGTTGCACCTCTAGTTCGGCCAAATAACCTTTTCCGATGATTTCCAAATTAAGCTTTTGGAATTCTTTTACAAGATCTGATTGATCGGTAAAAGATGAAACAAAAAGACAATGAAGTTTTCGACTTAAAGCATCAGCTACGACATTGGCTTTACCAAGATGGTATTGAATGCTAAGGTCGTAATCTTTTATCAACTCTAGCCATCTTCGTTGTCTTAGATTTAGATCAGGCTAGGTGAAGAAATATTTCAGACTCTTATGATCTGTGAAGACACTACATTTGCTTCCAATAAGGTAAGGACGCCAAATTTTCAGAGCGTGCACCACCGCAGCTAATTCCGGATCATGAGTCGGATAATTGAGCTCATGAGGTCGCAACTGACGGGAGGCGTAAGCTACGACTTTTCTTTCTTGCATAAGCACACACCCAAGCCCACTTTTAGAGGCATCACAATAGACATCAAAGCTTTTATGGACATTGGGTAACACCAGCACAGGTGCTGTTGTTAACCTTTTATTTAATTCCTGAAAGCTTTCTTCGCATTCAGGTGTCCACTCAAACTTCTTTTCTTTCTTGAGAAGCTGGGTCAAAGGTTGGGCGATCTTGGAAAAATTCTCGATAAAGCGGCGATAATATCCCGTTAAACCAAGAAAACTTCAAATTTAAGGAACAGACTGAGGGGCTTCCCAGTCTAGAATAGCTTTGACTTTACTGGGATCGACCGAGATACCACATTTACAAAGAATATGACCAAGGAAAGCAACTTTTTAGCCGACTGCATTTCGAATTTAGCATAAAGCTTATGCTCGAAGCTTCTCGAGCACCATACGCAAATGCTGCGCATGCTCTGCTTCGGATTTGGAATAGATAAGGATATCATCGATGAATACCACTACGAACTTATCCAAATACTCCATGAAGACTTTATTCATGAGGCGCATGAAATTAGCAGGAGCATTCGTAAGTCCGAAGGACATTACAGATACTCATATAATCAGTAACGAGTGGTAAAAGCGGTCTTAGGAATATCTTCTGGTCTGATCTTCAATTGATAGTACCCATGTCTTAAATCAATTTTTGAAAAGATCATCAATTGATAGTACCCATGTCTTCAATTGATAGTACCCATGTCTTAAATCAATTGATCGAACAGATCATCGATACGAGGCAGAGGATATTTGTTATTAATTGTGACATCATTCAATGCACGATAGTCCACGCACATGCATATTCCACTGTCCTTTTTAGGCACAAAAAGAACTAGACTACCCCAAGGAGAAGAGCTAGGTCGAATAAAGCCTTTTTTTAATTGCTCTTGAATTTGATTCTTTAGTTCGACTAACTCATCAGGGGGCATACGATAAGGACGTGTAACATTCCAAAATTTTGGATTTTTAGAATGTTTAAACTTGAAAATTCACCATTTGTATTTTTCCTGAATTAATTTCAGCTTAATTTGAATTTTATATTTATGAAAGGATTTAATTTAACTAATCTATGCATCAAACAAAAGATTTTCAGTTTTAGTTGGGTTCATTATGCTGCAAGGAATTTTTCTGTATTTTTGGAGATTTTTCTGAATTTATTTGCTATTTATTTGAATTTATTTGTTTTTATTCGGATTTGTGGAATTTATTAAATTCGGAAATTTTCTTTTGTTTCGAGTTCCTTCCGGGCCGAATCCATCTCGCAGGCCCATTCCTTTTTCTTCGTCGGCCCGCTCCGCACGGCCCGCTCCCTTCTACCTCTCTCGCCCAACCGGCCAGAGCCCACCAAATTCGCCGCCTCCACCATCGGATCCGCGACACGCACGGCCTAAATGCACTGCGCTGCGCGCCGCCACCAAACCCTAAACCTAATCACAATTCCATTGCCGCCACCTCGGTTTCAGATGTGGCACGCCCCCGTGCTATTTAAGCCATCGCCGCACCCACCGAGGTTCGCCTCCTCGCCGCACCCGCCGCCTCAAGCCTCGCCGCCGAGACGCTTCGTCGTGGAGATATCGCCGCGAAGTTCCGCCGCCGTCCCGAGCGCTTCGCCGCCTTTCTCCTTCTCCGGTGAGCTCCGCCGCTTATTTTGGTCGCTTGAACTCCCGCGACTCTCCTTCTTTTTGCCCTTAACCCGCGAGCTCACACGCTTTGTCTCGGCGGCGCCGCTTCTTCTCCGCTCGCATTGCCCACACCAGCCGCCGCCATCGCCCTTGCTGCGTGCGTGGCCGTCCGATCCGCTCGCCGCCGGATGCCCGCCGCGGACGGGCCCATCAGCCGTGTCGCTCATCTCGCGCGCGCCGGGCCACGATGCCACCCGCCAGACGGCGGCACGCGTGGCCGCCCACGGTGCTCTAGCCTCGCGTGGCACGCCACGCCCGCGTGGTCCGCCACGCCGCCTCAGATCCCTCGGTGGACGCACCACCGGAACCCATGCATCGACATGTGGGCCCCACGTGTCGCTGGCATTTCTTTTCTTTTTCCAATTTTCCGTAAAACCCAAAATTCAACCAATCACGTGTTGCCACGTGTCACCTCTGCTTTTCTCGATTTTTCCGATTTGGAATCTTCTCGAGAACGCTCCTTCGCTCGAGCTCGATTTGAGTGATTCAAATTTCTAAATTCATCTAAATTCAAGATCTATCTTCCAAGATCATTATTTTCAATTTTATTTGAATTTGTTTTATTTATTTGCTCGTTTCGTGTAGACGACGTAGTCAAGATCAGAGAATCAACAATCGAGGTAGAACCAAGAAGAGGCAAATAAGGCAAGTCTTCCTTGAACATATTGATACCAAATTTTATGAAAATGTTATGTTGTTTTTAAATTGTGCATGCTTACTTTATGCAATGTACTTTAAACATAGTTTTAGAGTATAGTTAAATTCCAAGATAACAGCTTTTAGAGTATAGTTAAATTCCATTTGTTATACCTCATTGGTATTGATCATGTCGAACCTTTGACACCCTAGATGATATATATACTAGCTATTTTATTTGGTGATATCCAGAGATTAGCATGGAACAGTAGAATTGCTTAGTCCAAATTTAAACGCTTTTGATTGTGCCAAGATGGGAATCATTTCAAATGTTGTTTAAACTTATTTGTGAAATTATGGAAATTGTTGTTGCTGCTGTGATTTAAGTAAAATAAAGTGGAAATGGTTTAGACCGGGCGGATGGATGTTTGGCGGGTGCGTAAAGCACAAGACCTTGGTATGTGAATGTTCCACCCTAGTCAATTAAGGACCAAGCGTGTGTTACCATGGATCGAGCACTACCGCACAACCACAAGTCTATATGGGTACGACTGCTAAATAATTTATGCGCCTCATTATTAGCTTCGCCGGTTGGTGAGTGCGATGTTGGCAAAGCGCAAGAGGGGCTTCAGATCGGGCGCCTAGAACCCTAATAAATGTGAAACCTTAGCAGCGAGGTTAATAGTGGGGTTGTGCATCGAAAGGCTTTGTCATGATCTCTCCGCCGACACACCAAAGGAAGTGTGTTAAGTGCATGGCAACAAGATTCGCTCATGTCTTGTGGGTAAAGTGTACACACTGCAGAGTTAAAACTACTTAAGTAGCCGTGCCTACTGGCCAAGGGCAAAGTAGGTACGCTTGCACATTGTAGATTTTATGGTTTTGTTTTAGAGGAAAATGATGGTTTGGGAATCTGAGAGCAGATGGAACTCTTGGGTTATGGTTTGGCAGAAGGAGCCAGTCAGGTAGATGGAACCTTCTTTAATTGTCATATCAAATTCAATTACTATGCTATTACATTTTGATCAAATGATACTTTACGAAATTAATATTGGTATTTACAGTTAAACTTTGCTTTATGCTAAAAGAGCCATATTATGCCTTCAATTATTTAGCCTAGCATATAGTTATCATGCATTATGTTTCCAAGACTTCATGGAGTACATTTTGTGCTCACCTTGCAACATCCCCAACGCTCCACGTAAGAGTTCGCAGGTTGAAGGTGACTACGATTTCTACGCTTGTGGTTACGATTTAAGGTGATCCGAATGCTAGGACGCGAACCCCACCGATTGCCTGTTGGGCAAATGGATGGGCTTACTTACTTTGTTGTCGTTATTTCGCTTTCACTGCTTCTTATTGAACTCTAGCTATGATGCTTCTTATTTGTAATAATTGGCCATAAGGCTAATATTCTTTGTTAATTAATATTATTTGATTCGTGATATGGATGTGTTGTCATCACTGCTTCATTGTGTGTGCTAGCTTTTCCTATACTAGCACAAAGTTATACACGAGGGTTCGATTTGAAAACCGTCCCGACAGACGCTTGATATTGGCACTGCTCCAGAACAAGGTTTATGACATACCCATATCCCTATCCGAGGCAAAGCCGTGCAATTCATCTGGGAAAAAATCGAGGAACTCAGAAACAATTAGAATTTGGCTAAGCTCTTTTGATATGGCTAAACAAAGGGAATCTTGAGAATTTGAGGAACTTTGAATGGAAGATAAATTAATCAAATTCCTTCTGTATAACTAAAGAAATGGATCGATTGGCACGCCTATGCATCCTTTGTACTTAGACAACCAATCCATACCAAGAATTACTTCTAACCCTGAAGTCTCGATAAGGATAAGATCCGCATGAAACATTACTCCACTTATTTCGATGCTAACCTTAGGACAAAATTTAATGGAATTCATGATTGATCCCGGGGAATAGATAATCAATGAATTAACAGAAAAGATCTGATTCAGTTTTAATCCCAAATGTTACCATTTGTTTTAGGAGCATGATTCAATATTATTATTCATGAGGTGATTATTATTATTAAGGATCACAACATCATAAAAATATTAACTGAAAGTTAAATATTTACGAGTAGGAACCAAAAGCACACAAAACAACATTAAACAGAAACTTTATTTCAACTTATAATATTAACAACAAAACATAACATTATTCTCGACAACTACTACATAAAGGGAAAACAAAAGCTTTCTAACCCTACTCATTTTCTCGCCATCATCTAGTCTACTCACTGACTATTACTATCCCTATGACTAGTACTCTCTGCGTCAGAGGAAAAGGAGTCTCCTATCGGCGACACTCCCGCGGCCTCCGAGGACGCCATGAGGAAAACTATGAGGATCCACCTGAATATTGGGCAACCTGGGTGACTCCTATAACTAATATCCTTGCTCGGCGACGCCGATGGTACTCTGGTGCCACAAAAGGGTGTCCGAGGGGCTTGCCCCAAACTCGAACGGGTACAATGCCTCTAGCAACACAGGAGCAATAGCATTCTCCAGAATGCTATGTGGCGATGTACCTCAGATTCGCTATTGCCTGCTTCGGCAATATCGACAGAGGCATTTATGAATCCCACTAGGTTACATAGCGCTGGATTTTGTAACCCAATGGCATACATATAACAATTCTCCCATCCGTGGCCGGATGGAATCCTCCTATGTTTAACGCTACCGAGTAGGGTGTGGCGAATCGACAATAGCCTTATAGGCGGCTTCGCTCATAGCCATCATAAGGGAAGAACCGACCTCGAAGATAGGAATTCTTCGTTGTCCTCATCTCGGTAGGGATGTCCACTCGGCTATGTATTCCACGGAGACAGAACTAACTGCTGCGTGGAATACTATGTATCGTGGATTTACAGGAAAATGGGCAAACTCCAGCAGATGAGCAAGAAATCCCATCATCCCGAAATCCTCCCGGTAAGTGGATGCATAGCATGGGGTGTATCCGCCCATCTGCACATTTAACAAGGAATTAGCATTCCTGATTAAATGTAAGACAGTAAAGCAATTTTTGAAAGAAAAGATTATAGCAGAATTTAAAAACAGAAAAGAGTTATTAACCAATATACACATAACCAAAAGAGAAGTTTCATGCATATAAAGAATAGACAGGTAAGATGTCCTAATTCAATATTTTAGTCTGTTTGGATCCTAATGTCAAGTTTTAAGTTTTTATTACTCCCAAACTACCCAAGGTTTCCTACAGTCAGCATGGCTCTGATACCAACTTGTAAGGCCCCCATTTTTGATAATGAATACCAAAAATTGATACCATGTGCATACAGTACTAGTCCCATGATCAGTAGCTAGTAGGCACAAATACAAATTGATACCACAGCCATACACAAACTTTATTACACAACGGAAGTAAGGTTACATAATATTTTTACAATACCAAAAAGTAAACACAAAGAAGGAGAAAATTTCTTGTAGTATGCCTTTTAAACCCATTGTTCCATAGGCAATCGACAAGGGAAATCCTTAGAAAATTCATCGTTAAATTCCCAGATCCCCGCATCAACGCTTGAGTCGTCTGTAACTGATTCTTCACTTAAAAACAGCAACATAGGCAAGTTGAGTACTTACGCACTCGCATGACTTTTGCAATTCCTAAAATACATGCAGGTAGTTTCAATGGACAGCTATTAAGGTTAATTTGCAGAAAGCCAGTTTGAAATGTAAATACAGAATCGTAATAAAATTTGCTTAAAAGCATATTAGTTAAAATGACAGTAAGTAAGTGCGAATAAATAAAAATTTCGAATTTGGGTAAAATGACCATAATCAAAACCAATTCTACTAACACACAGTAGAGTTCACCAACACACGGTAGAAACCGCATTTTATGAAAATAAACAAAATCGCTAACTATGTGATGACTTTACCAAGTGTCCATTACCGAGGACACGGCAAATCGATTAGTTTTACACTCTGCAGAGGTATACAGCTTTCCCCACAAGACATGATAGACTCTTTGAGCAATCGATATTAGCACACTTCCTTTGGTATGCCGCACTGAGTCATGTTATAACTATTACATTATTTAATCCAAACTTTGCACCAGCACGGTGACGATAAACCCATTCTGTGGCGTAAGAACTCAGAGCATAGAAATGATGGAACTACCCAAAGTATGACGTACACCGCTATATTGGTAGACGCTTATTCCATGATCACTCTGTGGACGCCCCGTCGAGCAATTCATTATGAAACAACAGACTATTCCGCCTTCCAAGTGCAAAGCCAATTTTAAACAACTTAATAAGTTAGAGCTGTCCCATACCAACACTTGTGGTTGTATGATAATTTTGGTTTGAAAACAACCCATAGTTCGGTCCTTAACTCGACACGGCAATAATCTCCACCCTACACTACGCAAAGACATGCACCCGGCTATTGCCAATAATTGCCCGCATCTAAACCATAGTTTTATTTTCATTTTTCCAAACAAAATACCAACCATAAAATGGTCATACCCATTAAATGTCATATCCAACATCTTTAGTCATGTCACAGTTTTATGTTGCTTTAACCATGGCTAAGCTCGATACTAAGTGTAAGTGACCCATATTGACATCAAATAATATCTATGACGTTCTAGGGTATTCAAGGTTCACAAATCCATACTTATCAAGGAAGTTCTATAAAACTGCAGGTAGAATTACCAATTTTCCATAATATAGAAGACTTTAATAAAAATAAAGTATACAGTCAAACATTTAATGAAGACATTTATAAAGCTGGGATCAATATGATCAAAGGGGATGCTTTCCTTGTTGATTTTCCTCGACGCCAATTCTGCTCATCGAATGTACCGGTTCGTTTGTTCTACACGTCGTACGGCAACACATAACAAATAGCAAATTTCAATAGGGCCAAAAAGAAATCAGATGGAAATATTCAAATAAAATAACTTCACAAATTCATAAATGGTTACATGAATTATTTGTTCTTATTTGCAATTTAAAGATTTAATCTATTTGAATTATTATAGCATTATTTTACCACATATTTAACAACTTAAATTTTTCTTATAACAAAACCTAAGTATTTTTTCATATTCAGGTTCCTGAAGTTACAAGGAATCTAACAAAATTTATTTTACTAAATTTGGTGGTCATTTGCAAAATTTTCATTTATAACATATTTCTAACTCTTATTTTGAATTTAAATTCAAAATTCAAATAAAATTAAATTCTGAAATATTTTTGAATATTCTGAATCTACATGATTTTAGATGAATTTACAAATTTATTTCACACAATTTGGATAGATGATTCAAAAGATATTCAAGTTTGCATATTCTAGGTTTTTGAAAATACTGAAAATTAGAAATATGACGAAAACGGAAAGTACGCTTTCACCGGGGAAAGTGCGCTTTCCCTTTTCAGCGATACCGCGCCGAGGCGCTCACAACCGGGGCCCATCTGGCAGTGGCTTGTGCACGCGCAGCGCGGTTGACACGCTGGCCCGCGCGGTCGCACGATGCTGAGGTCGACAGTGGGCTCGCTTATACGCAGACGGCCACAAGAAGGGACCGACTAGCCGCCCGCTAGTCAATGACGCATCACACGCTGGCGGGCGGCAGGGCCGATACCAGTTCGCCGCCCGCGGTGACCTGCAGCAGGCGCGCAAGGCCGAAGCCGCCAATGACGAACCAAAGACAACGATGGCGAATCGGGTCCACCACAAGCACCGTGTGATCCGCGCGCACATGTGGACAGGGCGCGGTGGCCGAGATGGCCGGAATGGTGGTTCCACCGCGCGGGGCGGCGGTGCTCACGGCTAACCGGGCGCTCGCAAAATTAGGCTTCCCGAGCTTGAAGATCACCTCACGAGCATCGCGAGCCTCACGGACCTCGCTTTCTAGCTTTGGTTCAAGAATGAGTAATCGGAGAGGGTTCTCACCGCAGCGTGGCGACGGAGGAAGAAACGGGGCGCGGTAGCTCGTTGGGGCAGAGGGGCTCGAACCAACGGCGTGGACAAGCTCCTGGTGATGCAAGGAAGCTTCGGTGCAACTGAATTGGGTTGGGATTGATCACGGTGGTGAGACGGTGGTTTTCCCCTTTTTTGTGTTTTGCCGGAGCTGGAGACGACGAGCGAAAATGGCGGCGAATGGGTTCACAGAGGGATGGCTGGGTCAGTTGCGACGACGCACGAGGCTTTTATATGGGCTTGGAGGCGGTTGGCGCGAGTTGACGCGAGAAGGACCGAGGCGGGCTGCGTCGGCGCGAGGGAACAACGAGTGGGAGAAGAAGGAAACGGCTGAGCCTCTGACACACGGGGGCCAGATGGCAGCGGGATAGGTTTGCTCGGATGGCTGATAAGCCGGGCCAAGAAGTTAGCGAGACAAGAATAGAATTCGGCCGAAGGCTCGGGACAGAACGGGACTGTTACGGTGGTTTCATTAGTCAAACCAACTCAAAATTTTATAAAACTTGTTCCCTAGGTCGGCAAGGAAATTACCAGACTTCTGTAAAATTTTCACTAATTTATGATGCATGTAGAATTTTAAATAATTCTGACAATGCAGTTGTTGCTGTTCTGTCAATTCTGTTTTCCATTTAATTTAAGATATAAATGAGTTCATATTTTATAAAACAAATTTTGAGAGCCTGAAATGGAATTCTACACCTTATGGAAATTTTTCAGATTTTATTTATTAATATTATATTTTCAATAATTCTGACATTACTATTTTTCCAATTTATTTCTTCACTGTTTTTTAATTTTTAAAATTATAAAAATAATTAGTAAATTTTTGATATTTTTACTGGAGGTTCACACTGTGTTGGTGTCTGTAGGATAAAAATCTTGATCTAGGATAACGTCCAGATATTTTTACAAAATTCTTTTACCATTTTACCCTGACTTCTTTTCACATGATTTACTTTGATTAAATTATATTTTATTTGATCCAGCTCTTCCACCGACTTAAACTGGCTGTGGAGAGCCCTTAGATTTTTCTTATGACTTTGGTAAATTTTTGTTGACTTGGCATTTTTACTTTTATCATTTTGCAATATTCTTTAATTCACTTTCTTGCATTAGGGAAAAGTCAAAAGAATATCCAATAATTCCAGAAATTTCAGAAATTTCAGAAATAATACAAAAAAGACTTTTTAATTTACTTTTCTTTATTTTATAATTTTGAGGCTGTTACACTCGCGTGTACTGATGTAGCCCCCTAACTTGAGCTTATGGATTTTCAAATCGAACTTTTCGTTAGCTTTAAAACGAGCACAAGAACGTCGCGATCGGAGCTCGTATGCAAAAGTTATGGACGTTTTACCGAAAGGTGCACGGATCGAAAACGAAAACGCCGCAACATCAATAATGCAATAGAGAAGAGAAGAGGGATAGGAAGAGGAAGAGGAGAATACGAGCTATGACATTTTAGTTCAACGATTTGAACACCACACTTACCAAACATTCGAAGAGGAGAGGAAGAGGAAGTGAGAAGTGAGAAGAGAGAAGAGAAGAGAAGAGGAGAGCAGGAGAAGTGAGAAGAAATTTGCAGGAGAAGAGGCGCGGGCTGGTATTTTAAAGGAAGTCGAAAACGAGATGAGCGGGAAGTTCAAATTTGGTGAGAACGCGAAAGTTGAAATATTATCACGGACGGTTTTGTTTGGATAAACCGTCTGTGATGTGGTTTATCACAGACGGTTATTATAACGAACTGTCTGTGATAAGTTGCTGACGGTTTTATTATAATACCGTCTGTGATATTATCACAGACGGTTTTTTACTAAAACCGTCTGTGATATTGATGTATATCACTCGTGGTTTTTGAAGAGTACCGTCTGTGATAATGTCACCGATGGTTGCAATATAGAACCACATCGATATTCATCGCCATGCACGGTTTTGAGGAACTGTCTGTGATGAGGTGTCTAATATAAGCCTTTCTGTAGTAGTGTGTGCAACTGCAAAATGCTGCTTGCCTGTGATGTATGTTATGAGATAAGAGATTTTGTAACCGCTTTGCTGACTCTATCTCTTATGTGTGGACGAATCCAACTCATCTCTTGATGTTTTCTTTATATATTGGGCATCCCCTTGTACAAGAGATCAATCTCATAAAACGAGAGAACTTTGCCACCCTATATTGTGTGTGCTCCAATTTTTGTTCTTGTGATTGCGCTGGCGAATTGATTGGTTGATCGCAGTGAACGACTACGCTTTTACAACAAAGTTATCAAAGACGTAAGCTCTACAATATCAGAACATCCCAAAAAATGCAAATAAATGAAAATGTATATTTTGAATTTGAATATGATTATTTCTCAGCTTTCTTAACATTATTGGTTTTATTGGAATTTCTTGGATTTATGTCTTGTGTGAAAAATCAAACAAATAGAATTAATGAATAGATAATGGTAAAGATAAAAAGGTAAAAGTAAATCTTCAAAAATTGATATTAAAAATATTGAGCACTCACGTGAATCATTTTCTCTGATAAATAAATTTTAATGCACAGAATGGAGAAATGATAAATGAAAAGACATCTCTTTGACCTCTAAACAGTTCAAGGTCACAATTACCATAAAACTTTCAATCATTATCTCAGACTGAAAATTTACCATCATATACTCAATACAGTATTTATCTCTCGAAAAATATCAAGAATTAACAATATAATTTAAGCCCTCTTAAAATTCAAAAATAGAAACTCTAAAAATCTAAAAATTGGAATGTCTGACTTTTTATAAAATAAGTATACCATATTTTGAGTTGAAAATTTTATGGAAGAATTATAAGATCAAATATAACTATAACAAAAATTTTCAAAAATAACTAATATGGTTTACATCCTCAAATAAAATAAATTCAAAAAGAGGATTTTAGACCAATCACTGTTTTTAGAATATTTATAATTTTTCGATAAAATGTTTTAACCCAGGATTTTTACCAGATGACAAGCCTTATCTAGGACTCAGGTCAAAAAGCATGGAAATTTTTCTCCATGGTTAGGCAGCCAAATAAATTCGGGTCATGTGTTGTCCGAGTCGGGTGCATCCCAGCGCTGGTTTCGCTGACGAGTGGGCCCGCCACTATGCTAACTCCGCTTGCTAGCACACGACGGAAAGCTCTTCTGGCCGCTGCCCGAGGACTGGCCCTTCGCCATGCTCCTCTCATCCGCTCTTTTCCCGCGGAGACACGCTGCTCGGTCTAGAACTCCGATCCTTCTCTCGGTCTCACATTTTCCCAGCGGTTTCGCCGCATCACCACGTGCACTCCTCTAGCCTGACCTTTTCTGTTGATCACCCGGTTCAGCACACCGCCTCCGCTCAACCACTGCCACGGCATGCCTCGACCCTCCCGCGCCATACCGTCTCAAAAAAATCCGGCGCCACCTCGCCGTTCTGCACAAAACTGAGCCGCAAGTCCGCGCGTGTATTCAAACACTGGCGAGACCCATATAAACTGGCTATAAATACCCGTGTTGAATTGCAATGAGCCCTCTACCCTCTTGAACATTTCTTGAACTGAGTGATTCAGCCGCAGCCTTCTTCCTCGCCATTTCGTCAAACAACCCGAAAGGGGGAAGATCAATGAAGCCAGCCAAATTGGTGGCCATCCTCGAAATTTATTTGCCTTAAGGCTTCTCAGTACTTTATAGGGCACTGATCAACCTTTGCTTTCACTTCTTCTTAGCCGTAGCATCCCACCACCGTCGCTCTTCTTTTCCAGATCCGCCACTCAAGTGATGTACCCGCCAAGTGAGTCTCTAGCCGTGGTGAGCGCAAATGAAACCCCGTGATCCTTAAATACTCAATCTCCCACCGACCGAATCTAATTGATCTCTTTCTTCACTCCGCCGATCGACCCTGGCCGTCACCGCAGGGCACCAGTGGTGTGTCGCATTTCTCTGTCGCCGGCAACCAAAAAGACCTCTCCTAGATGCGCAACCTCGCGCTTGTGCTCATGGTGGAACCGATTCAACCTCAGCTGCGGTGGTTCGCGGTCGGCGAGCCGCGAAAGCTTACGCCCTGCTTTCTATCATTACGCAGCGAGACCCCCTAGTCAGCTGTGAATCGGTAGCCATGCCGAAAGGAAATACGTGTTCCCAAAAGGAAAACGTATATTCCTAAAATAGTAGATTTTCTAATTACAGTATTTCCAAAACCCTAGCACATTCACTTGCTCATATCTTGCACATTTTTAAGTCAAAATTTAATGAAATAAATTTCTATATTCATATAAAATCTTGTAGATTCAGAACATGCAAAAATATTTTGAAAATAAGCTCATAAACTTTGAAATTCAGATTTAAAGAAAAAGGGCTAAATATATGCTATTAATGAAAATTTTGTAAACAAACCTAGAATTGAATTAAACCAATTTTATTGGAATCATTAAACTGCCAAAGAACCCAAAAATATCTATAAAAGGTTAATTGCAATACTATTAATATCTAAAAATACATAGTTGTGTAAAAGAAATCTAAAATGAGTAAAATGATTTTTGTATACTAGCATGTCAGTAGGGCTTCTAAATATGTTAAAATGTTTAAATAATGATCTTGATTTGAATTGTTTCATGAATAAGAATGAGACCCTAGTGTACAAGATACATGTATATGCATGTAACTAGCAGTTAAATCTATATAAATGTATATATTCAGAATGGATCATGAAACTGAGTTACTTTATAACAACAAAATGTTTAATAATCTAGAGTTGAATAAGTCTTATAAATAGAGTATAACCCAAATGTAAAAGATGTATGTAAAATACATATATATGTGCACATGTATAATAACTAATAGTAGTATAGATATGTGCATGACCATGAGGTTGATTTAATTCTGTTGAAATATTTTAAAGACAGCAACAAAAGATTGTATGTGCATAAACTCAAAATGTATAAAGAACATAAGCTTCATCCATGCAAAAGAACATATATATGTATGCATATAACCTCATAAATTGAGTAGCGTAATAGGTAGAGCTAAACTTAGCATATTCTTAAAGACAAGATCATAATCGTTCGCAAAAAGGAGTTAATTTGAATTAAGTTTATAAAGCCCTTAAATGTTCATATGCATATAAACCATCGCGGCCAAAATCAAAATAATGCAAAACCAGTTTTTAAACACTTTTAGAGATGTCCCCTGCTTATGCCTAAAAAATGAATAAATATTCTTATAAGGAGTAGCCACAAACTTAAAATGGAAACTGAACCTTTATCATGTAGAATTTAGAAACACTTAAGTCTTTTCGGTAGCTCATAGAATATCTCGTCTAAATATAAATTTTGTGAAGATCAGCCCAGTATTGATCCTTAGGATTTGGACTACCATAATCTAGAAAAATATTCTTATTTCAGTTTTCTTTTCATATAAATCCTATTAGTGCAATAACCCTAATTGTTAATCGTACACATCACCTTTCTAACTTGATTCCTTATAACGTAAACCTTAATATCGTATAAGCTATTTCAATAATGAATATAATGTCTCATCTAAACACTAAAATTTATAAAACCAGCTTAAGAATGTTCTTCAAAGTAAATAGTACCCTATTGTGAAGAAATAATCTCATTTGATCATGCTTTGCATATAAATCATGTTAGCAGAATAACCTTAAGTATTATGATTTCTGAACTTCATAATATGAATAAACAAACTTAGTAATAATAAAGAAATCTGTAATTAAGTTATTTGTATCACCAGAACCTTCTTAAAAACCATGGTTATATAACCAGTAGCCTAACCTTGCAGGTCTTAACATATTCGAAACCTTTTTATGCAAAATCAATTAAGCATTTAAAGTAGAGATCTATTCATTCATAGCATTAAGCATAATGATTAATATCTTAATTCTATTAATCCAAATAACTTTAGCATCTAGAATTCGTAATTATAAATACAAGAACACATAATTTAGCCTCTTGAATTCGTGAAACAAGAATAGATAATCTATAAAGGAAATCGTGCAACGCTAAACTTAAAATCTATTATCGATATGAATGCTTAATCAACTGGAACACAAGAATGTGGAATCCTGCAACTTAAACCCTAGAATATTCCTGTTTTCTTCAGTGAGTCTTTATTTGGTTTCCTATCTGTCTTCTTTTTGCCCTTATTGAAATTTGTTATTTGCTATATTTCTGTTGAACGATGTGTAGAACCCGACGTCACTATCTCCGCTGCCGACTCAAGTTAGTTGTGACTTTCACTTCCTCGTAAACAACAAATAAGTAAGGCAATCACTCCTTTGATCACATTGATCCCAGATTTAATTTTCATGATGTTTATCAAACTGTTTCATGCATGAATTTATTTCAGAATTCGCTTATTTTATGGTAATCGTAGATATACTTGTTGTTTCATGATACTTCCTTGATAAATATGGACATGTGAACCTTGATAACCATATATTAAGGATAGACATTACTTCATGTCATCATGGGTATATGCGATTACATCTTAACCATGCTTAGCCATGCTTTAGAAGAAACGATGTAAATGATCAGATCAAAATTGTTTCTTGAAAAATAGAAAATGTTGGATATGACAATGTTGGTTACTGGTACTTTGATTAAAAACCCAAAATGAAACTATGGTTTTGATGCAAGCGATTACTGGCAATAGCCGGTTGTGTAGAGAGATTTGCACGTAGTGTAGGGTGGAGTATCACCAGTGTCGAATTAAGGACCGCAATGGGACGCTATTGATTCAAGAATTCGTAACCACGAGGGTGGTATGGGACGGCCTTAACATATTACGTTAATTAGATATGGCTTTGCACATTGGTAGGCGGAGATAATAGAAGCATGCCGGCCAGTCCGCCAGAGGGGCTTCACACTCGGTGTGGGTAAATGCATACCGTGCAATAAGTACGCTTGCCATGAATGTAAACGCTTTGTTGGGTATTGTGTTGGATCCACAACTTGGGTGAGTGTTTCGCTTTCTATGGCGAGGGCTTAACGTCCCGGCTGGTTCAAAGCCATATCTAGGTAATGTAACGGTTATGTATGATCTCTTGCAAGACACCAAAGGAAGTGTGCTAATAGCTTGTACAAAGAGTCGATCATTCTTTGTGGGTAAAGTTGTACACCTTCGCAGAGCTGATCATTCTTTGTGGGTAAAGTCATTCCAATGTTAGATTTGGTATTTTCTAAAATTGGGTTTTGGTTTGAAACTTGTTTAGTCAATCGTCACTTTATGTCAAAGGGCCGACATTGTTGGATTTCATGATCCGATTATTCGTTGCTCACGAAGGGTCGTGAGTATTACTTATGCTTTACTTATTTCTTATGAGTCAAACTTGTTTTATAAATTCAATTTGCAAATGACAACATGATTTACAAATTCAATTTTGATTTATGCAAATTACCCATAGAAGCCTTTCCTTTGAAATGGCCTGTATATATTATAAATTTTGCTAAAGTCTTGCGCAGTACGTAAAGTACTCACCCATGCTTAATATGTTGTTTTAGCTAGAAAAGTTAGCGAAGCTACGAAGAGATCTTTCCGTCACAGGTTGCACGAATTTCTTCAACACGATCTTTCTAGGGATTATGCCTTGTCAGTTGCCTAAGGGTCGGATGGGCATACTACAAGACTTTGCTTCTTCTGCCGCAATGTAAATGCTCTGAGTTGTAAGTTTTGTTTGTATAATATTTTCCGCTTTATTAATTGTAACATCCCAAAATTAAAATAAAGTAAGAAATTAAATTTTATTATTTAATTATATTTACTTATGCTTTTTCTGCACTTTTTGAGTTTTTCTGGATTTTGTTTGATTTTTGTTCTATTGGAAAAATCTTTATGAATAATAGACAATTAACAATAAAAAAATCTTACAACAATAAAATGTATAAAATTCTGGATAATCTTAAGAAATCACTAGAACCTAAATTCTGAATTTTAAAAGTCATATCAAAGCAATTAAGTATGCAATAAATGCCCAATTAATGTTTCTTGACTAGCAACAGTAAACTTGTCAAAATATATTGAAAATATTCCTTAATCATTTCAACCAGATATTTTTATATTATCCTCATCCTGGATCATTAAATCTACAGTAAAAATATCAGGAAATAATAAATTAATTTGGTATTTATAAAAATTCAAAAATAGAATTGCTGAAAATTTAGAAATCAGAATGTCAGAATTTTTATAAATAAAATAAAAAATATAAAAAAGTGAACTTTTACTAAAGACTTATATGTCCAAGAGGAACTGCTATAAAAGTTTAAAAGTTTTGGGAAGATATAAGTCTTCCGATAAATTAAAAACAAAACCCAATTTTGAGTGTAGTGCTTTGTCGTAAATTTTATAAATTAAGTACAAAGTATTTTTATCTAAAATTTCTATAGTGTGAATATAATTTCCTTAGAATCTCTGAGAAAAATTATAAAAATATCCCATTAAGTATTAATGATCATTTAAAGCTCAACATCATTGCTCATGATTGAAGAGATAAGGTAGTTTCATCTCTTGTCAATGGAGCAAAGGCATATTTCGTAGATGACCCCACCGAAGCCTCAACTTGGCCCTGGTTCATTTCTACGCACAGAACGGCGATGCATGCCTCTGCTTCATGTCTCAAAGAACTCATGCCAAGCATGCCACATCGTTGAATTGAACTACGCCTGCGCGCAATCATTGTCCACCTTGTCAGTTCGCCATACCCTGTTATGGCATCATTTCCCCTTAATTGCATTGCCCTGACAGCCATATCCCTGTGCTGTTTGATTATCAGCAAAACCGCCAGCGGATAGCTTCCGTGAAGCTTCGTCACACATCATCGCCTCGCCTATAAAAGTTGTTGTCCATCTTCTCTAGAGCACAACCCGGCCACTCATAGATCTTTCTTCCAGAGCCAAAGCCTTTTGCGCCATAACTCGCCCAAACCACCATTTTCGCAGAGAAAACCGAGGGAGAGGAGGAAAACCGAATCGAGCGATCCGGTAGGAATTAGTAAAATTCATTGCGCATAGAGCATCCTCATACATCCTAAACCACCTTGCCACTATCATTTTTAGCTCATCACATCCGTAGCTTGCCGCCACCGCCGCCTTCATTCCCAGATACGGCTGCACGGTGGTAGCCCAACTCGGTGCTTTTCCGATCGAATCAATCGGCAAAATGGAACGTTGTAAGGTCCCTGATGCTCTCACGATACTTCTTTTGAATCAATCTTTCACCATTTTTGCTCTCACCTATCTAGCCATAGCGCTTGACGATGAGCTCGATAGTGACCCACCTCCGCTCACTGCCGGCGATTGAGAAGCCTATCCCTAGATGCGCAATAAGCCGGAGATGCTCTCCCCGCTACCCATTCGCCGATTCTGGCAGCCTCTCGTCGCCGGCGAGGAGCCCTAGTCCCTGCCATTGCTTCCTCGACAGTAGTGACACAAGGTGAGATAGTTCAAAAGGGAAAAGGCGCCTTCGAAACATATTTTCTATTTTCTTTGAATTTCTAAAACCGAGCCAACTTCATATGTGTATAACTTGTTCATTTTAAATCCAAATGAGATAAAACAAATTATAAATTCATCTAAAATCATGTGTATTCAGAATATACAAGAATATTTAACTTGTGAATCATAGAAATATTATTTAAATTAAGATTTGTTAGGAACCCTATTATGGCCTTTATGCAATGATTGTGCAATATAACTCCTAAAATAATAAAATATATTTTTATATGATTCTGAGACCCTAGGGAACTCAAATATTCAAAAACATTTAATTTTTGAACTAAGTTTCAATTATTTGCTTTGCAAATATCAAGAAAACCTAATACGGCCATTAATAAAAATAAGTATATAACAACTCATAAAATAATAAAATATTTTTATAAGCTCTGGAATTAGTAGAAGTTCATTTATGTAAAAATATTTAGAATAAGACATAGTTTATATTCTTTTAATAAAAGGAAATGCAAATCACAACAATAGATATATGTATGATCTATCGCGTTAAAATCAAAATAATATAAAACTAGTTTTAAATGTTGCTAGGGTTGTACTGCTAATGCCGTAAAAATGAATAAATAATCAAGTGTAGTGTAGCCGCAAACGAAAAGTGAATCCTCGAGGGCTATAAATGCCGCCGCACCCGTCCGAGAATCCCCGCTGTCCGCCAGACCGCCGCCTCTATCTCGCAGAGCCCAAGGAGCCATCGCTTCAAGACAAGCTCGCCAAGTCCTCTCGCCAAGGCCAAGCCTTCCGCCACGCCGATCTCCGCCCCGGCTGGTCTCCACCGCCGCCGTTGGCTCCTTTGAACTCCCACGCCTCCTCTCCTTTGCCCCTAATGCCGCCGATTGCGTTGTGTTTTGCCCCGCCGGCCATGCCTTCTTCTCCAGATCCGCAAGCCCACGCCGCCGCCGGCCGCCCGCCTGCGGCCGCGATGGCGCCACGCCGCCGCGCCACGTCGCCACGCTGCCGCCCGTGATCCGCGCCACCTCGGCGCCACGCCGGCCCGCTTCCCGCTGGCTGCCGATCGGCCGCACCGCTGCCGCCTTTGCGCCGCCGCCACGCAGCCCTAGCCCCGCGTGGAAGCCATATCGCTGACACGCGGCACACCACCTCTGCCGGTCTGCCATGTCACCCCCAGAGCTCCTCGCTGCTCCGAGTTTATCGTGGACCAAGCCACTGACATGTGGGCCCCACTTGTTAGTCGGTATTTTTTCTTTTTCTGATTTTCTAGAAAATTCGAAATTCTAGCCAATCAGATCTTGTCACGTGTTAGACTTTCTGGTTTTTTCTGTATTTCTAATACGAGGAACTTCCAAGACCCCTTTCTCCTTTGTTCGAGCTTCGATTTCAGTGATTCAAATTTGTAAATTCATGATCTATCTTCCAGTACCATTATTTTCAATTTTTGAACTTGGTTTGAATTTATTTTATTTATTTGCTCTCATTTCGTGTGTAGACGACGCAGATGAAGTTCAAGCAAATCAGCAATCGGAGGTAGAACTAGCAGGAGGCAGCGAAGGCAAATCTTCCTTGAACATATTGATAACAAATTTTACAAAAAGCTTATGTTATTTTAAATTATGCATGCTTAATTTTATACAATGTACTTTAAATATAGTTTTAGGGTTTAGTTAAATGCCAGCTTTGTTATACCCTCATTGACATTAATCATGACAAACCTTTGACACCCTAGGTGATACTAGATATTTTATTTGGGGATAACCAGTAGATTAGCATGGGACGGTAGAACTGCGTAGTCCAAATTTTAAACGCTTTTGTGATTATGCCATTATGGGAATCACTCCAAACATTATTGAAACTTATTTGTGAAGTCGCGCAATTGGTGTTGCTGCTGTTATTTAAATGAAATAAAGTGGAAAATATGGTTTAGACCAGTATGATGGATGTTTGGCGGTGCGCAAAGCACGAGACCTTGGTATGTGAATGTTTCGCACTTAGTTAATTAAGGACCAAGCATGTGTTATCATAGACCAAGCACTACTGTACAACAACAAGTCTATATGGGTACGACCTGGCTAAATAATTTGTGCATCTCGTTATTAGCTTCGCTAGATGGTGAGTGCCAGATGATGGTAGGCACAAGAGAGGGCTTCCGACTGGGCAGCTAGAACCCATCGGCGGTGAAACCTTAGCGAGCGAGGTTAATAGTGGGGTTGTACATTGTAAAGGCCTTGTCATGATCTCTCTGCTGACACATCAAAGTAAGTGTGCTGAAAGCTTGGCAACAAGAGTCGATCATGTCTTGTGGGTAAAGTTGTACACACTCTGCAGAGTTAAAACTAATTAAGTAGCTATGCCCACACCAAGGGCAAAGTAGACACGCTATGCATTGTAGATTTTATGGTTTTATTTTAAATGAAAGAGGTGGTTTGGGAACTGTGAGCGATGGAACTCTCGGTTTTGGTTTGCGATAGAGCCACCACGTAGCTAGAACTTGCTTTAGTTATCATATCAAATTCAGCATTATGATATTTACATTTTGTTCAAATGATGCTTTGTGAAATTATCGTTGGTATTTACTGTTAAACTTTGCTTTATGCTAAAAGAGCCATATTATGCCTTCAATTGTTTAGCCTTGCATATAGTTGGCATGCATTATGTTTTCAAGAGGTGAAGGTGAAGGTGACTATGAGTTCTATGCTTGTGGTTATGACAAAGGCGATCCGGAATGCTAGGACGCGTACCCCAGCCGATTTCCTATTGGGCAAATAAATGGGCTTACTTTATTGCTGTTATTTTATTTCCGTTGTTTCTTATTGAACTCAAGCTATGATGTTGCTTATTTGTAATAAATGGCCATAAGGCTAATACTCTTTTTCTTAATTAATAATATATGCTTCGTGATATGGATGTGTTTTCATCACTATTTTCACCGTGTGCTAGCTTTTCCTCGACTAGCACATGTTATACACAGAGGGTTCTGATTCGTAAACTCGTCCCAACAGAGGTGGTATCGAGCCATATGGACCGTAGGTCGATCCCTAGTTAGTCCGGTCTTCTTAGCAAGAACTTCAAATTTATTTTCTAAATCAAACCAACGAATTGCTATGAAATACATTATCTCATCTCATCTTATTCTTAGGTTCTTACTCCTTTCCTTTGCTGAAATAGTATTTTAAAATTTTAATTTGATCTTATCTCTTGAAACTTCTCAAAGCCTCGAGTCTTCTGCAAGAATCCAAATCAGGAAGATGATGACCGATTTTCTTTTCAAGACTAATCAAGGGCTTCTGGAAAGATCTGTTGTCAAAAAGTGCTCGAAAGGACTCCCATATAGGATAAGTTAATAGCGCCAAGAGTGTTGGAGCATATCATCCCGTTTTAGTTAAGCAACGTATAGGCCGAGTGTATTAGGATTTTTGTTGCTTGTTTATTGGGTGTGTTGTACAATTGCCCTAGCATTCTGTTGCAGCCACCTTTTGTTTGGAGTTTTATTGCTTGTTTGGTCTTGGAATGGCTACCTCCCTAGTCTTCTCATCTTTTGCTCTTTCCCTCTCATCTATTGCTAACGCGTCCCTGGTCGTTGCCCAGGAAGAGGTCATAGAGTTGGTCGCAGAGGGGGTCGTGTTGGACGTCGTGGTCATGGACGTGGCCAGGCAGAGCCATAAGAGCAGTAGGATGTTCAAGATCAGCAAGAGTAGCAAATGCCACCACCGCCGCCACCAGTCCAACCCCCAGTTGCAGATATCCAGCAGATGATGGCAATGCAACTTCAGCTTGTTGCAGTGTCCTGCTCGTAATATGATAAACAATCCACACCAAAGACCACCGCAGCATCAAAGAATGCCGCCCACCTAAGCTTGAGAATTTATGAGAACTAGACCGCCTACCTTCATGGGAGCAGTGAACCCTTGGAGGAAGATGACTGTTAAGGGATGTGGACAAGAAGCTCCAGCTTGGCGCAGCAGATGACCGTGAAAAGGTTCTCTACGCGAGCCATCAGTTAAAAGTAGTAGCTGCTACTTGGTGAGATAACTTTTGTGCTACCCATTCGAATGCTCAAGCTATAACTTGGGAGGAATTCTCAAGCCTTCAGATCGCTTCATGTGCTCCGCAGATAATTGAAATGAAGAAAAGAGAATTTTTCAAGTTGCATCAGGGAAACCAGAGTGTTTCTGAGTATCTTAATCGGTTCACCCAAATGTCAAGGTATGCACCAGAAGATGTGGCTACTGAAAGTGACAAGATCTGGAGGTTCATGGAGGGACTTGACCCTGACATCAAGGTGCAGCTAGTTGCTTTGGATTTTCCAAACTTTCAACACATGGTGAACAAGGCACTAGTGCAAGAGGATGCTCAACGCCAATAGCGGGAGTCCCGCAAGAGAAGGATGGCATTCCAGGATCAGCATGGAGTAAGTGGTTCTCGACAGCGCTTTCAATCTCAGCAGGCCAACAGGACACCTGTTCAAGGAGCACCCCATACTCCTAATTCTGGACCATGCCCAATCACTCAAGGACAGCAAAACAGTGCCAGTGCTCAACCACAGAAAGGGAATTAAAATGCTATAGGAATTCAATGTTTCCACTGTCATCAGATGGGACATTATGCTAGTAACTGTCCTCAGAAGCGTCAGCAAGTGACCCCAGTGCCATTCAACTTGGGATCTAATTCCGCCAGAACTCCTATGCAAGGACAAGGTCGTGGAGCACCCCAGACGCTAAGAGCTCCGTAATATTTTGGAAGAGGATGTGTCAACCACGTGACTGTCAAAGAAGCTCAAGAGGTACTAGAGGTAGTTTTGGGTAAGTTTCTTGTAAACTCAATACCTGCCTTAGCATTATTTGATTCTGGAGCATCGCATTCTTTTATGTTGAAGAATTTTGTTGAACAATTTGGTTGGGAAACTCTTTATTCTTAAGATCCCTATGATAGTTCAATCACCGGAAAAGAATTGAGAACTAGTTCAAGATGCCCAAGTGCAACCATAAAAATCAATGGGTTAGAATTCCTAGCGAATCTTATCATTTTGGATTCAAAAGGAATAGATGTCATCTTAGGGATGGATTGGTTAACTTAGTATAAAGGACAAATAGATTGTGTCAATAGAGCCATCACCCTCACCAATTCAGAAGGCATTCGAGTGGAGTATATGCCTGATGAGTCTGCAAGTAAGAAGTGCACTTTGAACAGTTTGAAAGAAACAATTTGGAAAGTATGCTGGTGGTGCAAGAATATCCAGATGTATTTCCTTATGATTTGCCAAGTATGCTGCCTGATCGAGATGTAGAGTTTGTCATAGAACTAGTCCCTAGTACGGCTCCTATTTCCAAGAGACCCTACCACATGCCAGCCAATAAACTCGTTGAGATGAAGAAACAGATTGAGGAGTTACAAGAAAAAGGATACGTTCGTCCAAGTTTGTCACCTTGGGGAGCGCTAGTTCTTTTTGTAAAGAAGAAGGATAATAGTTTGCGCCAGCGTGAACTATAAAGCTCAATGAAGTCACAATTAAGAACAAGTATCCGCTGCCCGTGATTGATGACCGTTTGATCAGTTAAAAGGAGCATGTATTTTCTCCAAGATCGATCTTCGATCTGGGTACCATCAGTTGAAAATTAGGTCACAAGATATTCCGAAGACAGCTTTTGCTACCCGTTATGGACTCTATGAGTTTACAGTTATGTCTTTTGGTTTGACCAATGCACTAGCCTATTTCATGAACTTGATGAATAAAGTTTTTATGGAATATTTGGACAAGTTTGTGGTAGTATCCATAGATGATATTCTTACATATTCTAAAGAAGAAGCGGAACATGAAGGTCATTTGAGGATGGTGTTAGAAATGCTCAAAAATCATCAGTTGTATGCTATATGCTAAGTTCAGCAAGTGTGAGTTTTCGTTAAAAGAAGTTGCCTTCTTGGGACATATAATTTCTGCTAGAGGTGTCTCAAGAGACCTCAAAAGTGAAAGGTGTACTTGATTGAGGCAACCTAAGTCGTTGTCTCGATATCGTAAGTTTTCTTGGTTTAGCGGATATTACCAAGATTCATAGAAGGATTTTCAAAGATTGCAAGATCGCTACCCAATTGTCAAGAAGGAAAAGAAGTTTGAATGGTCTCAAGCTTGTGAGCAAAGTTTTCGTGAATTAAAGAAAAGACTGACTACAACCCCAAAGGCTCATTTTATCTGGATATTCAAAAACTTTGAGATTTTCTCATGCTTCAAGACACAGACTTGGATGTGTCTTGATGCAAGAAGGCAAAGTAGTTGCATGCACCTCACGGCAATTGCGACCTCATGAGGAAAACTATGCAACCCATGACTTGAAAATGGCTGCAGTTGTGCATGCACTAAAGTTGTGGAGGCATTATCTCATCGTGAATTGATGTGAGATTTTCACAAACCATAAGAGTTTGAAGTATATCTTAACTCAAGCAGACCTCAACCTAAAACAAAGAAGATGGTTAGAATTAATCAAGGATTATGATGTGGGAATACATTACCATCCTGGCAAGGCTAATGTAGTTGCCGATGCCTTGCTTCTAAGAGCTATCGCAACAATTTGATGATTCAAGAAAGTAAACCCGCCTTCACGAGGAGTTTCAAGCTTGAATTTGGATCTAGCGGAGGAAGGTTTTGTTGTCGCTTAGAGATTCAACCAACCTTAAAGGATCGATTAAAAATATGCGAAGTCTGATAAAGAAGTCGCTAAGATCAAGGATAGAATAAAGGAAGGTAAAGCCCTGTGATTTTCCGAGGATAAAGAAGGAACAGCTTTGTCTTGGAAAAAGTTTATATGTGCCGAATCAAAAGAGATCAAACAATTGATATTAAAGGAGGCGCATGAGTCGTTGTACTCAATTCATCCAGCAATACTAAGATGTATCGTGATCTTCGTGGTATATATTGGTGGCCAAGGATGAGAAAGGAAATTGCCGAGTACATAGCCATGTGTGATGCATGCTAGAGAGTTAAAGCTAAACATCAAAGACCCGAGGATTGCTACAAATTGTTAAAGGTACTTGAATAGAATTTGGAAGAAATTGGAATGGATTTTATTACGTGACTTCCGAGAACCGATTAGGTCATGACTCAATATGGGTTGTAGTGGATCGATTGACAAAAGTTGCACATCTCATTCCTCGTGAGAACAACCTATCAGGTGATAAACTCGCAGAGTTGTTTATGTCAAGAATCGTGTTTGCATGGTGTGCCAAAGAGGATTGCTTCAGATCGAGGCACTCAATTCACTTCAAGGTTCCGCAAAAGTTGCAAGAAGCATTGGGTACTAATCAATTTCAAAGACAACCTTATCACCCTTAGACCGATGGACAAACCGAGCGAGTGAATCGATCCTTGAAGACATGTTAAGATCTTGTACGCTGTCCAATACGATAAGTTGGGATCAAAGTTTGCCCTATGCACTCTCATATAACAATAGTTATCACAAGCTTGCAAATGTCGCCATTTGAAGCCTTGTATGGAAGAAAGTGCAGACACTTCTTTGCTGGAATGAAATAGAGATCGCCAAGTCTTTGGCCCCGATATTTTGCAAAAGGTCAAGAACAAGTAAAATGATTCAAGAAAGATTGAGAACAGCTCAATCTAGGCAAAAGAGCTATGCCGATAATCGTCAAGAGAGTTAACCTTTGTTCCTAGTGACTATGTGTACTTGAAATGAAATAAAGTGGAAAATATGGTTTAGACCAGTATAATGGATGTTTGGCAAAGTGTAAAGCACAAGACTTTGGCATGTGAATGTTCACCTAGTCAATTAAGGACCAAAGCATGTGTTATCGTGGACCAAGCACTCACTGCACAACCACAAATCTATATGGGTACTACCGCTAAATAATTTGTGTGTCTCGTGATTAGCTTGGCCACTTGGTGAATGCCGATGATGGCAAAGCAAGAGGGGCTTCCGATCAAGCAGCTAGAACCCATCGGCGTGAAACCACAATGGCGAGGTTAATAGTGGAGTTGTACATTGTAAAGGCCTTGTCATGATCTCTCCGCCAACACACCAAAGAAAGTGTGTTGAAAGCTTGGCAACAAGAGTCGATCATGTCTTGTGGGTAAAGTTGTACACACTCGCAGAGTTAAAACCACTTAAGTAGCTATGCCCACAACCAAGGGCAAAGTAGGCTTGCTTGCACATTGTAGATTTTATGGTTTTGTTTTAAATTAAAATGGTGGTTTGGGAATCTGGAGCGATGGAACTCTCTGTTATGGTTTGGCAGATAGAGCCAGTCAGGTAGCTAGAACCTGCTTTAGTTATCATATCAAATTCAATTACTATGCTATTCACATTTTGGTCAAATGATGCTTTGTGAACTTACTATTGGTATTTACAGTTAAACTTTGCTTTATGCTAAAAGAGCCATATTATGCCTTCAATTGTTTAGCCTTGCATATAGTTGTCATGCATTATTTTTTCAAGACTTGCGGAGTACATTTTGTGCTCACCCTTGCAACATCCCCAACTTTCCATAGAGGAATCCGCGGAAGCTGAAGGTGACTACGGGTTCTATACTTGTGGTTATGACGAAGGCGATCCGGAATACTAGGGCGCGTACCCGAGTCGATTGCCTATTAGGCAAGTAGATGGGCTTACTTTATTGTTGTTATTTCATTTCCGTTGTTTCTTATTGAACTCAAGCTATGATGCTGCTTATTTGTAATAAATGGCCATAAGGCTAATACTTTTGCTTAATTAATATTATATGCTTCGTGATATGGATGTGTTGTCATCATCTGCATACACTATGTGTGCTAGATTTTTCCTGGACTAGCATAGGTTATACACAGAGGGTTCGGATTCGGAAATCCGGTCCCAACATTTTCTCTGCAATAAGTACTATTTAATATATTTATTTCCTGGGCATTTATTTGCTGTTTAATTTTATTATTAATTTTCTAGGCCAATTAACTAGTGTTCACATGATGATTATTTATGAGTATTATCTCTAATTAAAATGGAACCAACGGGAAGTTTTGATTAGAGATTAATTGTTTAATATTTAAACTGGGATTATGTCATGGCCATGATCATATTCTGACCAACGTTATTTATGAACATGTGTCACCCATAAGATAATTTTAATTCTTTTTCGATTCTGCCCAACGGTGATTTAAATTAGTATTAGCATGTTATTAATCAGACCAAAATAGGGTTAATTTCATGCATAGAATGATATGTTTTTCTAATGTGAATTGTGTTATTTTTCCTCAGCCGCCAATGCCTCTAACATCGCCAATTACATCAGCGGCACTGAGCATTTGATAGGAACTAATTTTCCTGCCTGGAAGGAAAAGCTTGTGATCGCCCTGGTGTTCTTGAGCTTGATTATGCCTT